>PVJC01004122.1:0-65826 GCA_004026665.1 Murina feae | reverse complement strand
CCCCACGCACCCTGCACCCCTTCTCCCCACGCACCCTGCACCCCTTCTCCCCACGCACCCTGCACCCCCTTTCTCCACGCACCCTGCACCCCTTCTCTCCATGCACCCTGCACCCCTTTCCTCTGCACATCCTGCCCATTCCCCGCCCCTCAGCGCCCATCAGCTGCCACTTCCACTCCAGCTCCACTCTACCCACAGGGCATCTCTCCGCACACCTCCTCCCTTTGCTCCTGTTGGGGGAAGGGGTGCAGCCATGGGTCCCTAAAAAGCTGTTGTATAAGGTAGAGCCAGTAGCCATGGTCCCAATCAGATGGAGATAGGCCGGAGCCCAAACAAGTCCTCTCCCCTGGCTTCCTCGCCCCCTTGAAAGCTGGGGGACTCCCCCCAGACCTCTCCCTCTCCAGCACACAGAGCCTAGCCACCTGCTTAACCGTCCCAGCTGGGGGTCCTGGCCAGGGTCAGCCTGAGAGCAGGCAGGGAAGAGAGGCTTAAAGGGCTGTGTAGGTGGGAAAAGAGATGGAGGTCAGAGTCCCAGGGGTTAGAAGCGTGGGGAGGGGCAAGAGAGAGGCTGCGAGCAGGAGTGAAATGGAGCAAGGCCACAGCCCACAGGGAAGAGTGTGGGCAGAACAGAGACGGGGAAAGAGCAGGGAAGAAAGAGGGGCTGCCTGAAGACCAGCTGCAGAATGAAAACTATGAGGAGAGGAGCTGCGGGTTTGGTGGGAGGCCCAGAGGGAGGCAAGGGAGGAGCAGAGGTTGAGGAAGGGAGCAGGCGCAGGGAGCAGCTGGGCAGAGAAAGGCAGAGCTGGGTGGAGTCAGATGTTGAGGTGGGGATGTGGGGCCTAGACGCCAGAGAAGCGTGAGCACAGCCAGAGAGGCTGTAGAGGTGACAGTCAGACGGCGGGTGGCAGGGTCAGAGGGTGGCTGGGGGAGCAAAGGTCACAGGGACAGAGGTCAAGGGCAAGGCAGGGCAGAGGCAGGGGCAGGGGCAGGATGTGAAGGCCAGGTGAAGAAGCAAGGTGGCTGCTGGCGCAGGGGGGGTGAGGGAGGCGGCAGGAACAGGCTCAGGACACGGGGGCTGCCCTCACCCGTCAAGGAGTGAGCAAGCAGCAGCCCAGGGCAGTCACCCCATGGGGACATTTCTGGAGGCTGCAGAACAGCCTGGAAGACTCAACGAGGCCCTGACTGCGTTCGGAAAGGTCAGAGGACACAGATGGCCTCATGGAGCCAGGAACGGACTTCACGTCAGCAGCATGACGGGCTCAGGAATGACAGGCAGGGAGTCAGTCCTCAGAAGCAGAAGCACCGAGAGGAAACCCCAGGAACCCGGGGACAGACGTTCTGAGGACTTCGCATGCGGGGAAGATCTGAGGTGCTGGTCCTGTGGCAGTGAAGCGGGGATGGGATCTGGGTGGGAAGGTCAAGGTCGGAGGCCAGGGCCCCATCCTTACAATGTGCAGCTGCAGGTAGTCGCCGAGGCCCGAGGCGCTGTCCACGCGCACCAGCACGGCGCTCCGCTGGTGCGTGCTGAAGCCCACGGCCAGGCGGTCCATCCTCGTGCTCGGCCGGTCATTGGGGGGCCACGTGTAGGTGATGAGCGCTCCCCCCTTCCCAAAGATGTACGTGGTCCCGGCTGCAGAGAGAAGGAAAGGGAGAGGGAGATGTGACATCAGCAGGTTCACGGGGCTGAGACCGGAGCAGGAGGACCCCTAACCTTCCTCAGGGCACAGAGCTGGGATATCCACAGCAGCCACAGGCCTGCCGTCCTGGGCAACAGTGGCTTTAATTACAGCAAAATGGAGAGGTAACAGAGAGAGTGACCTGAGAGCCCAGAGGGAGGCCGCAGAGGACCAAGAGGACTGCTGAGGGCAGGGAGGACTCAAGGGGCCTGAGCCTCGACTCTCCCAGGGCTGGCAGGGCTGGCAGGGTGACAGCTCCGAGGTGTGTGCCTCTGAGGGCCAGAGCTGAGCAGGCCCCCAGGCAATGGAGCCCCGGCGATGGCAAGAGGGTGAGCAGGAGCTGTGCTCAGCTCTGACTCAGCCCACAGGCTGGCACCCCTCCAACGCCTGCTCTGCACCCCTCCAGGCCCCTGGAAATCCTGGCCCCAGTTTGCCCAGGACTCCCTGCTTCCATACACAACTAGGGGCTTCCTGGGTTCCAAAACAAGGGGGGCCTGGAGCCCTGCCCAGAAAAGGAGAGACAGACAAGGGGGTGGGCGGGAAGTGAGACTGACAGCCAGCGGAGGAAGAAGGCAGAGGACAGATGGACAGAGAGGGGCAGAGAGGGGTGTAGGTGAGAGAAAGTGGGAGAGTGGGAGTCAGAGAGGAAGGCTCCCTCTCCCTGCCCTCCCCCACCCCACCCTCTCTCCCTGTCTCCTCCATCCGGCTGCCGGGGGCGGTGTGAGGTCCCTAACGATCTCAGCCCCAAAATAAACCCCATTAGTCTCCATGTTCCCTCCTGCGGCTGACTGGGTTCCCTGGGGAGGGGGGCAGACTTGTGGCTAGGCTGGGGGTGGGGGGCTGTCACCCAGTTTCCAGGAAGGGAGCCTGGTCTGAGAGGCCTAGAGCAGCGGTCACCCACCGGTGGTCCATGAGGTCGGGAAGGCTGGCGGCCGCTGGCCTAGAGGACTAGTCTTCGGGCCTCCCCAGAAGGGAAGAGAACAGCCTTGCATTCTTTAGAGCATAACTGGGGCTGATGAGATGCTTAATTAAACAATCAGGCACTAACGACTCCTCTCAAAGCACTTCTTGGGGGCAGAGGGGTTCAAAGAGGATTTATCTAGAGAGGCAGACGGGGCAGGAGGGCCAAAGCCTGGAGTCGGCGGGGAGAACAGGGGGCCCTGGAGGTGGGAGAGCTCTGGGTGGGAGGGAAAACCTAGGGTCAGGGAGCTGGGGGTAGTGGGGGGGCAGCAGGGCCCGCTGGAGGGGCAAACGTGCGACGGTAAGATGGCGGCCCAACCGGTCACACTGAGGCCAGGGCCTCAAGCACCTCTGGGTAGTTGAGGCAGTGCCATCAGGGACAGGGGACTCTAGCCCAGGAAGTTCCCAGATCCCCCCAAAGAGGGGCTTCTGAGAGCCTCGGAGGGAGGCACCACCTGCAGGTCCACGGAGGAGCTGAGCAGATGAGGCTGTTGCTGGGCCCAGGAGAGGCAGTGAGGCCAGCAGGGGCCTGGCAAAGGGGGAGCAGAAGCTATTCCCGAAGCCCTTGCCACCAATGCCCTCAATCTCCCCAGGCAGGGCCAGGGAGGAGAGGTGACCCCCGGAGGCAGGATGGGGGTGAAGGAACCACCTGGAAGTCTAGCTGACTCTGCCACAGCCTGTGGCCTGGACAGCACCGCCAGCACGTTCTTCCTACCTGCCCCCCCCCCCCCGCCCCAAGGCCCAATGCTGAGGCCTGATTCCTCAGGATGGGACCCCAAGATTAGGGTGGAGAGTATACAGTGAGCTGCACCCCCACACAGGGTGGGCCACCTGCCTGGAAAGGGCAGGGCCTGAAGGCGGGGAGCAGGTAGACCTCAGCCAGCAGCAGTCTCCACTCCCAATGCAGCGCTCGGAAATCCGGCTGTTTCCATGGCGACCGTGGTACCAGGCCTCCCTTCTCCCTCTACTCAGAAAGTGCATGGCCAAATGTGGGGGGCGGGGAGGGCCAGGGGAGCTGAGATGCTGACCTCCGACACACCCCGCCCTGCCTCGGAGCCACAGGCTGCTGCCCCTTCATCCCTGACCTCAGGGCCCCCCAGTCAGACGAAGAAGGGGCTCATGGGGTTTCTGGGCCCTCAAACCAGCAAGGGAAGCGCCATCTACCTGGGGCCAGACCCCAAACCTGCCAGGGCGGAAGGAGGCCCTTTTTCCTCCCTTTCCCAGCCAGGAACCCAGACTCCACCTTGTCCTGGAGCGCATCCTCCTGCGCCCCCCTGAGGCGCAGGCAGCCCCATGTCCACTGGGCATGAGGCCGGAGGGATCAGAGGTGGCCCTGGCACCCCAGGCCCCACGATGCGCATCCCCAGTGCCACACCTGCAGGCCCCACTCCAACCCACAAGCGCACACCACCCCGCTGCACACAAAGGCCCCGCGTGTTGAGGCAGAACACACACACACCCCCCCAGGAAACGGGGGGCACCCGCGAAACATGGCTGCGGGGCCCCGGAGGCGCGAGGGCAGGGGCTGGGCAGGGGCTGGCACGCGCTGGACAGGGACGGCGCGAGTCCCCAACCCCCAAGGCCCAGGGCGCACGTGCCGCCGCCGCCCCAGCCCCGCCCCGCGCAGCCCCGCCCCGCAGCCCGGCCTCCCGGGGCTTAAGGCCCAGCGGGGCCCCTGCAGCCAGTTTCTAGGCGGGCGGACCTGCGAGCGCCTAAGGGCGTTTGTGACCTGGCGGCGGGTGGGCGCAGAGCGGCAGCGGGCGAGCAGGTGAAGGGTGGTGGCTGGGCTGGGGCGACAGCATTGCCCTGGGGACACACTTCTCTCCCCGCCGGGCTCCCGCCAGAGGGCGCAGAGGGCGGGCAGGGGCGGGGCTCCGCCAGCTCCCTCCCGGGTGGGGCCCACCTGCCTCTCGGGGGCGTCTCGCCTCTCACCCCCAAGCTGTCCTCTGTCCCGGCCACCAGGCACCCAGGACTCCGCGCCACATCTAGAAAAGGTTCCAGAAGGGGCCTAACTAAACCAAGGCCCTCATGCTGCCCTAGGGCGGTGCAGACCCAGGGGTTCTGCTCTCCCCAGGAGACCCCTAGTGAGCTACCTGGTGCATAACAGTTCAGGGGTGTGCGCTCCCCAGAAGCCAAGACAAAAGCGCTCTGGTCCAGCACCCACAGGCCCATCCCCAACATAGTCCCCCAATGCCTCCTGGACCCAGGAATTCCCTGTTCCAGGAAAACACTCCAAGGATCAGGAATCTAACCCAGAGTTCCCTCCCACACACCTGCATTCTAGAGAACACAGCCCGCCATTAGTCACGGTCAGCCAACCCAGACCCTACAAGCGCCCATCGTCCTGCAGCGTCAGCCATGACACACATCTCCTGGACAGTACAGCATCATGAGAGGGTAGAAAAGCCCCACACAGTCTAGAACAGCCGCTCCTGGTGCTCTCAGCCCACCCCAGCTCTTGTCTAAGGACCTCCCAACCCAGGGGGCTCTCCACAGCTCCGACCGCCGGGTGCAGCTCACTCTCAACCTGGAGCACAATATCCCTTCAAAGCATAAGGCCATTCTTGGTCATAAACCATCCAGTTAGAAATCCAAGTGAACACACTCACACCCAGAATTGAAATAAAGGCCAGCCCCCTTTATAAGCTGGAGGGGTGAATCCAGAACCCCTGGAAGCGACTGACCCAGAACTGAGCTGGGACTGACCCCTTCCTCCTGGCTCCAGAGGGTTCCAGAAATGGAGGTCAGGGCTGATAAGTGCCCAAGGACGCCCAGGACCAGGAGACGGTCACCAGTTGTATGGTCCCCCGACGCCTAGACCAGCATCAGATGCAGGAGTGTCATGGGTGTCTGGGGTCTGTGGGGACATTATGTAACGGGGGTTTGGGGGGTGGAAGGGTACATGGAGGAGAGTGAAGAACAGGAGGGAAGGAAGCGAGAAGAAAGGCAGATAAACGACCCCCCCGCCAAGAGAAGGGAAGTAGAGAAGCAGATGCAGAAAGAGAAGCCCCCCCTTGGGGATAAGGAGACACTGGGGCAGAGAGGAAAGGTCGCCCACGCTGACCTCTTCCTCTAGCCACGTGGGGGGCCCAGGAGAAGCCTGTCCTTTGCCACCCCTGTGGCTAAGGGAGCGAAAGTGGGTGCAGCCTGACAGATGGCCTCGGCCCTACTCTCCCACCTGGTCCTCTGACCCTCTTCCCTCCTCTCACCTGCCTAACCTCCCCACTCCTTCGCTCAGTCTCCCGCCACCTTCCAGCGCTGTCCTGCACCCTCAGCTCCTCCTCTGCTCCCCTGTGGCAGCGGCTGCCTTTGCCCCTCTCTGGGCTGTCTTTCTCCCATGTCTGGCACGCTGGTGACCATCTCCGAGGCAATCCCAATACCAACATTCCAGAGGTTCCTCCTGGACCCTCCCCCTCTTTCCTCCATTTTCTCTCCCTCTCTCCCAGCTCTTTACCCCCCCACCCCCATCGTGCCCAGGCCCCTCCTTCCAATCTGCTCATCTCCCTGGGCCAGTGGCTTGTTCCTCTCCCTTCCTCTTTGCCAACTCTCCTCTTCACCCCACAACGCTCTCCTCCAATATCCCCGGCTCCCCTTTCCTATCTCACCCCTTTGTGCCTCTCCTCGTTGCTCAGAAAGACCGTGCCCCACCTATCTGGGCCCCTTTGGGAGCAACGCTGGGCCTCAGGGGAGCCACAGGGGACCATCAAGAGGAGGGAGGAGGCACAGAAGACCAGAGAGCCCATGGGGAGAAACAGAGTTAAGTGTCAGATGGGCAAGTGCAAGAGAGAAAGAGAGAGATGAGAGAGTGCCTCATGGAGAGGGCTTGGCTGGGACAGAGATTAGACTGGACAAGACTATGCTGAGGAAGAGAGAAGGCGGCGATGAAGGGGGGGTGGGAGGGGCCCCTCCTGAGAAGTGGATAAGGAGGAAAGGCATAAAAAATGAGGTAAAGATGAAGTAGGAGAAAAGCAAAGAGAAATAGCGAAGAAGGGGTGGGAAGAGCGGAAGTGATATGGGGAACTAGGACTGGGAAGCAAGGATGGGCGACAGAGAGCCATGATGGGGAAGGAGAGACGGAAGGCCATGCTGGGCCTAGAGGGGGAGGGCTGAGGCTACAGGCGGGAGAGATGAGGGAGGGACAACAATCCAATTAAAAAGTGAGAGATGATGGGTGGACAGACGGGAAATGATGGAAGTACAGAAACTGAGGCAGCAAGGGTACAGAGTGAGAACTGGGGAAGGGCTGATGAGAGATCAGGGGAGGCGAGGTGCGGGCTGATGGGAGCGTGCCGCTGTCAGAGCACGGAGAACGAAGGCAGCAGGAGCAGAGAGGCGAGGTGACGCGAGTACAGGGGTGAGAGGTGAAGCAGGTGCGGAAATGGGAGGTGATGGAGGGCTGAGACGACGGGAGGTGAGAGAGGCATCGAAATGGGTACCGATGGAAGGTCCGCAGATGGGAGGCGATGTGGTGTGCCGAGAGGGAGAGTGATGAGCGGACTAAAATGGGAGGTGACAGCTGAGGCGGAATGTGAAGGAGGGACTGGCACGGAGCGCGAACAAGCCTGGCTGGGACATGAGAGAAAGTGTGAGGAGGGTCAGACAGGGGAGGTGCGGGGAGCACAGACTGGGAACGGTGGTGGAGGCAGGGACAGAGGTGGCGGTGCAGAGGCCGCAGGCATGAAGTGAAGGGAGGTGATGGTGGGCAGAAATGAGAAGCGAGAGAGGTCAGAGCGGAAGGGGATGGAGTCTGAGGGGCAAAGTGAAGGAGGTTTTGAGATGGGAGGTTAAGGGGGCTGAGGTGAGGTGAGAGGAGTGGAAAGTGGCAGAGGACTCGCACAGGAAGCGATGGGGGGCTGACACTGGAGAAGTCCATTCCAAGCAATAGGGCCACAGAGTGAGGGTGCTGGGGCGCAGGGCAGAGGGGAGAGGGGTGGGAAGGAGAAGCAGGAAAAGTGGCAGAGGCTGGGAGAAGGATTGGCGGAGGTGAGCTGACCGGGGAGTGTGGTGGAGGACAGTCACCGGAAGGAGGGGCGGTGGCTGGGGACGGGGTGAAAGGGAGACAGATCTGAAGAGGTGAGAGGAAGGGGTGGAACTTGTCAGAGGCAGGCATGAGGGATGGGACAGAGGTAATGGGGTACACAGAGGCTAGCCCAGCCGTGGGAAGGTGAGGCGAGGCAGGCAGAGGTGGAGGTAAGCCGGTGGAGAAATAAGGCGTAGAGATGGGGGAAGTGAGGGGGCAGCGATGGGAAGGGGGAGCTGGGCAGAGAGGGTGCAAGGACCGAGATGGGAGGTGATGGGGGACCTGAAGGTGATAACAACCCAGCGATGGGGATGAGGAGGTGAAGCAGAGACGAGGTGATAAAGAGATGGGGGGAGGGGAGGGGGGCTGGGAAGACGGGAGCGGAGACCGGAGGTGAGGGGGCGCGGGCCGCAGAGCACAGGCTGGGGCGCGGCCGCGCACACGGAGGCCGCCGGGCACGCGGGGCGCCACTTACCGTGCCCGCCGCGGGTGAGGAAGGGCATGCGGTTGATGGCGATGGGCACGGTGCCGTGCTTGCTGTGGAAGTGGTGGACGTGGTGGGTGGTGCTGAGGCTGGAGGAGACGCGGGCCCCCTCGGCCGTCCCCAGCAGCAGCAGCAGCAGCAGCGGCAGCAGAGGCGGCGGCGGCAGGGGCCCGGCCAGGGCGGGGGGGCGGCGTGGGCACCCCCCCGGCCCGCTCCCCCCGGGGGGCATTTCGGCCCGGGGGCGGCCGCCTCACAGCCCCATGGCCGGGGGCGGGGACGGGGTCGCGCAGCCCCGCGAAGCCCCCCTCCGGCTCGGCGCCCGGGGGGGGGGGGAGGGGGGAGAAGGAAAACCAGAGCCCGCGCCTCGGTCCGGAGCCTAGAAATCAGCTGGATGCCGCCGGGGACGCCGGGGTCTGCAGAACGGCGACGCCGAGGTCCGGAACGCCTGGGCCCATCGCGGGGGGCTACGGGGCTCCCCGCATCCCGGGGGGCCGTCAGCAGCCCGGGGGAGCGCCCCGGGGAGGGGGCATCGTCCCGGCGGAGCAGGGAGGGGCAGCAGGGAAATCCTGCGGAAAAATCGAGCCGGGAGGGGACCGAGCAGAAGCGGGAGCCTGACGGGGCTGGGGCCGACCGCGCGGCTGCCGCCGCTGCCGCCCCACGGAGGCCCGGGGAAAGGAGGGAGGGGTGGGAGGAGGGGAAGGGGGAGGGAAGCAAATCCGGGTGAGGGGGGAATGGAGTGAGGGAGGGGGAGAGGAGGGGAGCGGGCTGAGCAGAGGAGAGGCGCGAGCCCGCGAGATTCCGGCGGAGATGGAGGCAGCGGAGTGTTGCTGCAGAGGCAGAGGCTGGAGGGAGAGGGAGGGGAGAGGGGAGCGCAGGGAGGGGAGGGGAGGGGAGCGCGGGGAAGGCGGGGGCAGGGCGGAGGGACGAGCGGCTCCCCGTCTGCGGGCGGCGCTGGGCAGCTCCCGCGCGGGCACCTGGCGGCCCGCTCCGCTCGCCTCTCCTGGGCGCGCGCCCCGCCCCGCCCCGCCCCGCCCCTCCCCCGCGCGGGAGCGCGCTCCCCTCCCGCCCCCTCTGCTGAATAATTGAGCAGGACTGAGGCTAGCGAGAGAGGCGGCTCTCTTCCTTCTCCTCCCCTCCCCCCGCACCTGGATGAACCCCAATGGTGCTCGCTGGTCAAGCGCACAGAGGGGGCCACCGCACTCCGCACGCGCCCCTCGGAACACGCATCCGCTGGGCCGTGGACCGGCTTGGGGACGGAGACACCCACGCGCCCATACAGGCATCACTGTGCGGGCGCGCGCATGCACACACAGGCTCAGACACATACATGCATGCATGTGCTCTTGGAGGCTGGCACATGAACTCACACTCGGCCGAGCGTGTACACACGCTCACAGAAGCATACACACACACGTACATGTTTGGTCACAGGCAATCAATGGCCAAGTACACAGAGACACTGCCCCTAGCTCACCCTCCCAAAACAGGGTCACCTATATGCACACAAACAATGCGCCAGAGCCTCAACGGTACTCAAGAGTAAGACACACTCACAGTCCCCTCCCACCTCCCCTAAAGGGTGCTCCCACCTCCTGCACACCCTCCCGACTCCAGTCCTTCCTCTCCACTCCCCCTGCCCCGCCCCCAGCCTCAGCCTCTCCCTTCACCGGAGTTTCCAGGGCAGCTGTCCACTGAGTGTCCTGCCTGGGACAGACCCTTCCTGAGCCACTATGTCCAGCCGAGGCGTCGCTTCTCCCTCAAGGGGCCCCTCCGTGGGGATCTCCCCCAGACTTTGGGATCTCGGGAAGCACTTGTCATAGCCCAGGAGGTAAGTGCCCCCTTCCCTTCATCTGGACCCACCTCCACACCCACATCAACTTGGTCCGCCAAGGGTGCTCTGCTGGGATGGGGGAGGGGAGAGAAGGAAGGAGGTGGGACCTAGAAAGGAGTGAGAAAACCAGTGCAGTGGAGGGAAGAGAAGTGGTGAAGGGGCAACAAGAAGGGGGTGATGTGAGGAGGGGAGGAAGAAGCAGGGCAGAGAGGGCTGACTCCTGCTCCTGCTCATTGATTCTGAATTTCGGAGCAAAGCCATCACGGTAGCCCCATGCATGGCATGCTGTGCCCGGCTCCCGGATGCTGTCAGGACCTGAGCTTCCTGTAGCTCCTGCCACAGCCCACCTTGCTAGATGCCAGGCCCCTCTGACCCGGGCCCTACAGGAGTGAAGAGAGGGATCCTCAAAGGCTCCAGGAGGGAGAAGAGACGCATGCAGGCTGGGGAACGGGGCTGCCCCCCCAAGCCTTGTCCTGCTGCCCTCTACACCCTAAGCTTTGTCCTGCTGCCCTCTCCACCCCATTCTTGTGCCCCTGGCTCTGAAATACAGACTGCCAGAGCTCGGAGCAGGCAGCAGATTTATGGCCCCAGAGGGAAGGAGGGAGGAGCCGGTAGCCAGAGGAGAGGAAGGGAAACCGCCTGGAGGCCAATCAATACCAGTGAGTGGGAAGTGACGAGCGGGAGGGGTGAGGGGGCAGGGGTACAAATGGGGGGAGGGACGGAGGTGCGCAGAGATCAATAGAGGTTGCAGAGAGGAACGGAGACGTGGGGAGGTGAGAAAGGGCTGAGATGGGGACACAGAGCAGCAGGCAGGCCCCCGGGAGAGCCGTGGTCCCGAGCCCCCAGCCCTGCGCTTCTGCTGCAGGTCCCCCTCCTTTCAGCTTCCTTCCTTCCTCCTGTCCTGTTCTTCCGTCTCCCTTCGCTCCCCCCCTCTCGTCAAAGACATGGGTTCTCTCCCTGATCTGTCTCCTGCTGTGCCTTGAAGGGGCACAATCCCTTCACCATGCCCACCTGGTGCGGTCCCATGTCACAGATGGAGAAGCTGAGGCCTTAGAGAAGAAACGCTGTCCTGCAGGTTGCACCTCTCTCATCCCAGTCTCATCCCCCAAACAGCTCCACCCCGACCCCACCAGTCCAAGGACAGGGTCCTGGCCGGCACCGGCCATTCCCATCCCCGCCCTCTCTGCGGATGAAGGACCCTCACACTTGGGGGTGGGACAATGGAACGGGCCTCAGCCAGTTTCCTACTTGACCTTGCGCACCCCAGGGCCCTGGGAAGACTAGCCCCAGAGAGATAGCATGAATGTGACATGGGGCCAGGGCGGAGGTCGGGAGGAGGCACAGTCCCCGAGGAGAGAGGCACAGTCCCCGACGACCAGGTTCCTGCCCTGTTGCCCTGTCCTTTAGGATGGGAGCTCAGAGGTGCCCAGGGCCGGCGTGACCCGTCACCCTGTCCTTCAGGGGAGATCTCAGAGGTGCCCCAGGGCCCGTGGATGGAGGCTTCCAGGTCGCACCCACCTTGTCTTTATCTCCACGCTCTGCCGCCAGGCTGCAGGCCAGTGCTGCTGTGGGGGACGCTTCCCCTGCCCCAACTCTCCCTGCCTCCCATGACCAGGCGAAGTCCCACCTCTTTACCCACCTCTGCTGAAAGACAGCGGGACCCCCTGAACCCCACCCATCTCTATGCCCCCTTCCAGAAGGCTCCACCCTGTGGGGGGACAGTAGCGACAATGGGCAGCGTGCTTCTCATCCTGACCCCCTGCACCCGCCAGCAGGGCCCCGGGGACTAGGTGAGCGGCAGTGAGTGGGACTCAGGAGCTTCGGCGCCAGCTGGGCTCCAGCCGCCCGACTCAGGGCAAGGAGCTGCCTGGCTGAGGCGTCGGTTTCCTCCTCAGTTCAGGGGGATGGTCAGTCCCTACGCCCACTGCCTTCTCCGAGAAACAAGTTACGAGGACTTTGCAAGCACTAGCCAATCGGGGGACTGTTACTACTCGCAGCACCGCGCCCACCGTCCTCTGAATGAGCTGCAGGGAAGGGCCAGCCCAGCCCCACCTGTACTCCGGCAGCCGGGGCTTCAGTGCCCGGCTGGCCATGTCCTGGGGGCTTTGCACAGAACGGCAGGTCGGATGAGGAAAATCCTGGGGGACAGGGCAGGGGTGTGGAGGTACCCAGGGCAGCCCTGCCTGAGAACACCAGGAAGGGCCAAGGAAGATGAGTGGACGGGACAATTCCAAAGGAGGGAGAACCATGACCCACCCCAGAGCCCCTCCCGGCACCCTCCATTCCACAGGCAGCACAGGCCTCCGCCCTAATGTCCAAGGCGCCGCAGGGGACACAGAGGCAGAGGCACTGACCCCAGGTCTACTATGAACTTCCTCCAGGCCCACCCACCCCACCCACCCCTCTGGCCTCGGGTTTCATGTTGGTAAAGTGGAGGGAGAAGCTGTGTGTGTGTGTGTGTGTGTGTGTTTCCCCACAAAGCTGAGTGCTCACACCCCTGCTTTCTCAGCAGGGCTGCCCCACCCCCTCCCCATCATCAGAGGGAAACTCCAAAACCCCCTTCCAGGTGGACGCTGCCCCGCTTCCTGCCCAGCTGTCCTCCTCTGCCCCAGCTGCCGGCCACCAACTACTAGGGACTGCAAACTGCTGCTGAAGCTGCCGTGGAGGGGGCGGGTCAAACAAGGTGCTGCCAGGGGCAGATGAGCAGGCAAGGGCAAGGGGTGTCCTTGTGGCGCCAAGAGACAGCCTGCCCTGTGGTTCTGGGTGGGAAAGAGAAGGGCTTGGCCGATGTCCAGCCCCCTGGCCTCCGGGGAACCTCCTGAGCCTGCCTGCGGGGCCTGGACCCTCTGGAGGAGAGAGGCTTCCACGCGTAACTCTGAGCGCACCAAGGGAAGGGGGTGAGCTGACCAGCCCCCGTCCTGTGTGATAGTGTATATGTGGGAGCTATACATGCAACATGTGAGCTCATGGCCAAAATCGCATGGGGAGAGCAGCAGAGGCTGACACCTTTGGTCATGGGTGAAGGGAGCCATGTCCCACCAGCTCAGAATGGAGAGGAGTCCAGCTGGCAACGGATTGCCCTGGGAAGTCAGGCAGCTGCACACCTGCTCAGGCCCGAGAGACAAGGCTGGAGGACAGTCGCCACAGCTCCCCTGGCTCTTGCGACCAGAAGGGGTGAGAAGGAAGCGAGCAGCGAGGCTCGGAGGGCCTTCCCAGCAGCCCCACCCTGGCACTCACGGTCATTGCACACAGGGCCCCCGTAGGAAGTCATGGTGCAGTCGCAGGTGAAGCCATCCCACTGCTGCAAGCAGACGCCCTGGTTGGCACAAGACTCTTCGGTGCAGGTGGTGCTGGGGCCTGGAAGAAGCGGGAGGAAGGAACACACCCGCTCAGCCAAGCCCCTCCCTGCCCAGGAGGCATGGCAGCTTCAGGACCAGCAGGGTCCGGCTCAGTCTTCCAGGCTGAAGGGGCCAGTACAGAAGAGGGGTGGGGGGCGAACGGGGTGCTCAAGGACTGCCAGGCTTGGCCTTGCACTGTGATAAGGGGCCAGGGTGGGAGGCAACAGGGAGAGCAAGTGACCCTTCAGCCCTGGTACCCCTGCTCCAGAGCTGGGGGCAGGCTCGTGCAAGGCCTGAGAAGGAAGGCCACCTGGCCCTCCTGCAGCTGCGGGTCACACTCCTCCTCCCCCACACTCACCATCACAGCCCCTCTCCACCTGCCCGATGCGGTGCAGGGCGTCCGCGATGAGGTCCGGGAGGCGCCCGTTGAGGTCCACCGAGGCCAGGCAGCCCTGGAAGCCATCCCGGGAGGCTACCAGCTTGGGCAGGTTGCTGAACATGTTCTTGCTCAGACCACCAATGTACAGCTCCCCTGCAAAGGGAGGGGGTCAGAACCTCGGCTTCCAGGCCCAGCCCCTCCCGGACTGCGCGTCCGGTGCTCAGATCCCCCTGGCCACGGGGTCCCATCCCAGGTGCGTTTCCTTACAGAGACCCGGCGCCTGCATGCCCCCTCCCCCACCTCTTCCTTCTTCCTTCTCCACTTTGCCATCTGTCTGCTCCTCTCCCAGAGAAGCCCAGATGCAGGGGGCGGGGGTGGGGGAGCAGCTGGAGGAAAATGTTCCCCGCTCTCTCCCACACATCTGATCCAGTTCCGGCCTGTAATCAGGCCCTTTCACGATGTGCAGCCCCAACACCCCCCTGGCTCCCCCTTCCAAGTCTCCGTTACCAGGCTCTCCGGACTTCTCCCTGCTCTGTGTTCTCTCCTGGGGGTTCTAAGCCCAGCTTCATTCCCCCCGACGACTAAAGCTTGGTGGCAAGCTCTGGGTGACACTGGGGAGTGCTCCAGGGAGCGCCTGACACTCACATCAGTGTCCGGCCGCAGCGAACCTGGCTCCCTGGATGTTGTGCCCATCCTGCCACCTACCCCAGCAGAAATTCAGCAAGACTCGGGCAACCCTGATGCCCTGCCATGGGCTCAGTGCAACCCAGACAAGCCCCAACCACCCCACGTTATCTGTGGGTTATCTGTGACACATCGCCCCCTTCTGGGAGCAAGGAGAATTGGCAGTGCCATGCCCAACACCGGGCCCAGGGTCTGGCCAAGGTTCCACTCGCCCCTAACTGCCTGCTCATTCAGTGACTTCAGGCAGGCCATCCAGCTTCCAGAAGCTTCTGTCCCCACCTCTCCAAGAGGGGATGAACCCAATGGTCTCTGAGGGTCTTCCTCAAGCTCAGACTGTCTGAGTCCCACTGACGCCCAGGCTCCCGGTAGAACTGAGGGCGGCTTTGGGGGTGCAAAACCAGTTGTCCCAATGGGCCCCGGAACAGCCACGGGCACTGTCCTCCCTTCCCCCCAACACCCGTGTCTAGGCTCAGCCTCCTCTTCCCTGCTCTCTAACCACCCCCTGGGGGAGGCGGAGACGCTTCAATGGCCGCTGAAGAGACCAGGGAACGTGGCACCTGGTGTCATGCTGACCCACCAGGGAAGCCCAAAGGCCCCCAGAGCTAGCCCAGCCGAGGCCCGGACAGCATGTGGGGACCCAGCTACTGCCACCTCCTCCCCTCACAACGGCCCCCCACTGAGCTCCCACTCTCTCCAGTCCCCCATCCCTGGCTTCTCAAGCTCGTTGGCCCAGGAGGTCTGTGGAAGGCCCAGGCCACCGACTCCGCGCTGTAGAGAAAGGCCACCGAGCTCCCCAGGAGACGCACCCTGGGACAGGCTTTCGGTGCGGAGACCCTGGCAGGAAGGTGGCCACGGTGGAGACAGGGGAGCGGTGGGAGCCGTGGGCAGGGGAGGAGGGGAATTGTGCTGGTGGGAGAGCACCCAGGGCGGGGGGGGGGGGAACCTTGAGGGGCCAAGGGGGGTCTGGCCGGGCCAGGCCTTGTCCGGAGGCGCCGGGCCCACCTTTGAGGTCCAGGTTGCGGGCGCCGTTGGAGTGCTGAGTGACGGTGCGGGAGTCGATCTTGAGCGTGTGCACGTTGCCGGGGTCCCTGGACACCACCACGTTGTGCCACTGGTTGTCGTTGACGGGTTTGTCGGAGTTCCCCTTCATCAAGGACGGGCCGTTCCCCAGGTCGAACACGTAGTGGATGTACCTGCCCCGCGGGAGGGAGGAGACACGGGCTTAGGGTGGAGGCAAGGCTGGTGGGGGTCCTTGGTGCCATGGAGGGAGGGGGAGGGGGAAGCCCCACAGTGGAGGGACCCACACTGATGGCACGGGGACTGAGGTCATGGGGGGAGCATGAAGAGGATCACAGAGGAGCTGGTCGGGGAGAGGTTTGTGGAGGCAGCAGGGCCCCCTGGGATCAGGGATAGCTGCTCTAGGATGGGGTCCTCCAGACAAGGGGCCCCCAGGACTGGCTCTGCCTTCTGCCTGTAGAGAGGGCTGAGGGGCCGGCAGGACAGGGAAGGGAGAGCAAATGACTGGGACACCCCTGGCAGGGAAGTAACTGGGGAGTCACCAGGGCAGAAGGAGGGGGTGCTGTTTTGCCATCGTGGCTGGTATTTGGGGACTTGAATCTTGGCCTGTGGTTTGGGGAGATTAGACGTCCCAGCGGTTCAGCACCCAGCGCCTCACCCCTTGACCAGCTCGATGACGATGAAGTCGTTGCCGTTGCCCGAGTTGAACAGGAGCAGCCCGTCGGGCGCCGTGGTCTTGAACTGGAAGAAGAGGTGCATAGAGGCGTAGGCTTGCAGCGTGGCGAGCGCCAGGTAGCTGCCCCGGCTCTTGAAGGTGACGGGGTCGGCCACAATGGCACGCAGGCCAAAGCGGGCGTTGAGCTCGCAGTAGGTGATGTCCCCGTCCTTGCACTGGTCCATGTAGGGCTGCCCATTGAACACCAGCCCGCTCAGGTGCCCAATGAAGTTGGAGGGCACCACCGAGATGAAACGCCGCTCCGTCATGATGCCCGTCTCGATGTTGTAGAACTCCAGCCGCGTGTGGGCCCCTGCCATCTGCCCTGCTCGGGACAGGAGCCAGAGATGAGGGGTGGCTTTGGGGTGCAGACTGTGGGGCCACTCCTGAGGCTGGGCCTGGGGTCCCTAGGAGCCGCCCCTCCACACATGGGCTGCACGAGAAAGACATCAGCAAGCCCGCTCAGGTGGGGCCGACGCCAGCGCAGTCCTGGCACCAGGAGGAGCGGGGTGGAGGGGGGCATTGGTCCTGGGCTGCCAGGCTTCCGGGGACAGGCTGCCGGCAGGGGGTTGGGTGTTCCTGGGGCCCAGGCCCCCCATTTACACCACCCCCAAGGGAGGAAGGCCAGCAGCAGCTTGAAGGAATGCTGCCCGAGGCAGTGCGCACCCAGAACAGAGCCGAGCACAGGCCACGAGCCATGTGTCCACCCCCCGGGCCCCAGGCCACCTACCCTCGACCGTCACATTGTCCACGGACAGCTGCAGGCTCTTGCCACGCCGCACCACCCGCACCGTGTGCCACTCATTGTCGTTGAGCTTGTGCCCCGCAAAGAGGGTCTCCGGGCCTTTACCTGCGGCACCAAGGGGGGGGTGAGCATGGCCTCTGCACCCCCACGCACCGCCCCAGACGTGTGCACACAAATTCAAACACAACCTACGGCACATCCTTGGCTGTGCCACACACCATGCACACGGACACGCACACTCACGTGAACAGAGCTTTTACACACACACACTCACACTGCCACGCTGTACAACATCCCAGGTGCCATTCCAAGAGAATCGACGTGGCCCGGGCCTGTGCACCTGTGCCTGGGGGCTCTGCACACAGACTCTCACGTCCTACAACCAACATGCTCCTCCCCGTCTCCTAAGGACCTTCCGCGTCCATGTGTGCAGCCAGCAGCTAACATCCCACATACACAACTCCCAACGACCGAGCCTCACCATGCACCCACAGGTGCACAGCGCCCAGGGTGGCCCTCCTGCACACACTGCTCACCCCACACGCAGCTCACTCTGCGAGGCCAGAGGGGAATGTGTTTTTAGGAATTAGGACCATTTATTCAAGGCCAGAATTGCCTGCTTCCAAGTCTAAAACAAAAATATTTACCTTTAACCCTGGCTAGTGTGGTTGAGCATCAACCTGTGAACCAGGAGGTTATAGCTGGAGTCTTGGTCAGGGCATCTGCCTGGGTTGCAGGCTCGAACCCCATTGTGGGGTGTGCAGGAGGCAGCCAATCAATGAGTCTCATCATTGATGTCTCTCTCTCTCTCCCTCCCTCTTTATCTCTAATATTAGTAAAAATATATTTATAGAAGAAAAATAAATAAAACAAAAAGATTTCTCTTTGGCCCTGGCCAGTGGTGTTCAGTGGTTGGAGTGCTAGCCCACGCACAGGTGAGTCGTGAGTTTGATTCCCAGTCAAGAGCACAGACCTGGGTTGCAGGTTCGATCTGCAGCTGCAGATGAGGTTCATGCAGGAGGCAACCAATCAATGTGTCTCTCACATCAATATTTCTCACTCTCTCCCCCTCCTTTCCACTCTCTCTAATAATGAGTGGGGAGAAATATCCTTGGGTGAATATTTTAAAAAGAAAAAGCTTCTCTTTAGAATGGTGCTGAAGCTTGCAACATTCCCAGGCCACCCCTGGGCCCTCAGGGCTCATGCCAGCAGGGAGCAGGGTCACCACGGGTATGCACACGGGTACCAGACACACAGACTCAGCTCACACAGCCGCTCTGCCTGGGCCTGCCACCTTCCCGTGTCTCCTACATGGCCTCGGGCACACCATGTGGAACCACAGACAGCGCTGAGCCGGGCACACTGGGCACTCAGAAAGGCCCACTCTCTCCATCGCACCCTGCCGAGAGCCTCGCGGCCACCCCTGAGAGCGCCCCAGTGTGGCAGAAAGGCGGCCCTGCCCACGCAGGAGCCAGGAGACTGTTTGGAGGCCCTGCCCACGCTGCCTCCACGGACCCCAAGCCGTTTCTCCTTTCCGGCGTGCCTCGCGCTCCCCCTTGTGGCCGCCGGTGGAGGTGCAGTGGAACCAGAGCTCTGTCCACCTCTGGTCCAGCTCTGCCCATAAAGGGGGGTGGGCCGTCCTGCTGCGGGGGCCACCAACACTTTGTCCCCGCTCCTGAGGACGTGAGATGATGAGGTCTACGGTCTGCCTTCTCCAGGCCCCAGTGAGCATGCTGACCCGGACCCCCACCTGCTCTTCCTGATTTGGCTTTCTTCGGCCCATCCTGTCCACAACCACACTACCCCATCCACCCCGCTCCCCTGCCTCCCCCCACCCACTGCCCAACCCCACACAAGCCAGTGATGAGGCCTCTTCTCCCCCCACTGGCCCTCCCCAGACCCTGCCCCAACATCCCAAGCACCTCAGGACTCTGCAGAAGAAGAGGGAAGCCACTTACTGGGTGCACAGCCGACACGCAGGCAGTCTGGGGGGGCCATGGGGCGGGCAGAGGGGGAGGGGAGACAAAAAGGCAGAACAAGTGTTTTTTTTTTTTTTACATCCTTCACAGGGAGGGGTGTCTGCGGGCGGGGGTTCCCCCCGGGGCCACTTTCCGGGGACCACGCGTGCCCAGGTGCCCTCTCCCCTTCCTCAGGTGGACCCTGTACCTCCTTTCCCCAAGAGGGCTCCAACCCTCCCCAGGGCTGGGAGGCAGGTGACAGGAAGGGGGCTTGCCTCTCCCTACGCGGGAGGGCCCAGGCCTCTCCTGTCTGAGGGAGATGGCACCCTGGGAATCTCAGCGTACACGGGATCGCTGAGGGCTGAGGGCCTGACCAACCCAACACCTCCTCGTCTCCGGGAGGGGAGCGTGGGGCAGGCCAGCGTCCCTGCACCCCTGCTCTGGGACGGCTCCCTGCTCAGAGCCCAGGCCGTGAAGCGTCACTCCCCAGGTCCTCTGGGCTCTGAGCCGAATGGAGGGGTCTGCCCCAGGGCCCCTCCCCGTGGCCATATGCCTCCCCAGGTCCCAGGGGGCTGGCACCGCCCCTACAGGAACCTTCCTTCTCCCTTCCTAACCTGGAGGATGCCAGGCTCACCGGGCCCAGTGCCCCTCACCCTGAAGAGGAACTGGTGTTCGTGTTTTCCTAGGAAAAGCCGTGGCCTCACAGACGGGGACACTGAGGCCCCCAAATATGACTTCTGAGGGCACAGCATGTCAGGGGCAGGCAGGCACCACAAGCAAAGTCCTGCCCCCGCCCCAGGGCTGCTATCCTCCACCTCCAGGCTCCCAGTGCCTCGCTGGCCAGAGCACTGTCTACTCAGAGCAGCAGCCTGGGGCCGAGCCCCCCCGCTCCCCAGGACACATTACCCACAAATGCCAGGGGGCCAGCCCTGAGGGGAACAGAGCACTAGTCCTGTGAGGTCAGGGCTCAGCGCCCTGTGCCACTCCCTCACACCCGACACCAGGAGCTGCAGCCGGTCCTGCACCAGGAGGCTCAAAGCAATGGCAAACCTGAGCCTCAGCTCCCACTGTGAGCCGAGGGCCCTGAGCAAGAGGGCCCTGAGCTGGGAGCAGGGAGCTGGCCGTCCCTGGCCTCAGGGGGGTGTCCCCTGGCCTCAGGGGGGTGTCCCCAGGGCTGTTCGCAGCACTATCCTGGCATCCAGTGGCTCCTGCCTACACAGGCTCTGCCCAGACCCCAGGGGCCAGGAAGCAAGGGGCCTCAGGCACCTGGCCAGCCCCCAGCCTGAAGGTTCCTGCAGGGAAGGCAAACAGATTCCCCAGTGGCTCTGGGGGGCATGGCCCCTCGGGCAGTACGCTGAGCTCCACACGCGTTGTCAACCGCAGCAGAAGAGTGGGGGGAGCAGCCGGGACCCTGAGCCACAGCCTGGCACCACGGGAGGGCAGAGGAGGCTGAAGGCCAGGAGGCAGACACAGGGAAGTCTGAAGGCCCACAAAGAGGAAGGAGGTAGAGGGAGCAGAGAGAGAAAAGCAAGAAAGGGGAGCAGAGGGAAGGAGAAGCTGGACGGGGTGGGGGGTGCCAGGCCTGGAGTCAGGTCACGGGGGCTCTCTCGGGGCCAGCAGAGTCTTCACCAATGAAGGGTCCAAAAAAGAAAAAAGAAGGCAGGAAGGGCAGGCTGACTCCACGGGGAAAAGGCCCAGTGCTTTCCCTCCCAGCAGGGGAGCGCCGGGAGGGGGTCCATCTGTCCAGAGAAGGGGTGTCAACTCCAGGCCCACCCTCTGCAGTGGCCACACCCTCAGAAGCCCCCGCTCCAGTGGGGTTAGAGGGGAGCAAACCCCCTGAAGAGGGGCACCCCAGGAGGGAGCCACCACCATCCGGAGGAAAGCCAGGAGCCGCAGTGAACGGGAAACAGCACAGCTCGGGCGTAGCTGATAACCTGCTGACCAGTCAGCACCCTGCGCCTCAGGCTCAGGGATGGACAGTGACTGGTCTGCGCAGACACACCAAGGCCCTGGCTGGACACAGAGACCAGGGAGAGAAGAGGAATGTATGACTGGACAGGTAGGAGGAAGGCATCAGCACGGAAAGAAGCTGAGGGAAAGAACCAGCTTCCCGGGACCCTCTGCCCCTGCCCCCCCGCCCCCCCATGGGAGGGGTGCAGTGGAAGGTTTCTATGCAGGGGCCCCAGGAGCCCGCTGGGCAGGCTCCTCGCAGAAGCGGTGCCCGGAGGCAGCCCCACTCAGAGCTGTGGGCCAGGAGCCCAGCCGAGGGAGCCGGAGGGAGACCGGCTGAGCAGCTGCGGTAGGTTGGTGCCCTCCCGGCCCGGGATTGAAGGGCTGGTGTGCGCCTGGTTTGCACCACGAGCCAGAGCTGGACGTGCTCTGTCCGGCTCAAGGGGATTTCAGAAGGAGAGGCTGCCACCAAGGAAGAATGGCCGTGGTCGGCATGGCCGCCTCGGAGGCGAGGAGCCCCTGGCATGGCGGGTCTCAGCCGGGGGAGAGCCACCCATCCATGGCGGGGCAAGGGCAGTTCACACCCGGGGACGGGCTGAATGGGTGACTTCTAAGACCCTCCAGCTCTGAGATGCTTTCAGTACAATGCAATGTGCCTTCGAGGTGTCTCGCTGACAGCAGGGACCACATGGGCACACCTGGTGCAGGACAACTCCAGGGAGGGGGAGAGGAACAGGAGGCCGCTGGGTACTGCCCCAGAGGCCACGGCCGAGACCAGGGACTTGGGTCACACTGAACAGGGTGGAGCCCAGAGGACTCCACTTCCTCCAGGGACAGATCGTCCTCTGCTCGGGCTGCAGGCAGCAGAGCTCTGGGGATCAGCTCGGGGCTGTCGAGGAGCAGGAGGCCGGGAGCAGGAGGAGGCACAGGCGTGTCGCTGGCCTAGCAAACACCTCGTCTCCTGAGACAGGCACCCCGTGCCCCTCCAGCCGCCCATCAGTGGTCACTAGCAGACCCCTCCCTCCTCAGGACTCAGCACCAAGTCTGCACCTGCCACCGAGCACCTGTGAGCGGCATCGGCTGGCTGCCCTGCCTGCGGGCTGAGACCACGAGGCAGGCACACCCCACCTATCTTCTCTCCATTCCCCGGAAGCAGGTCCAGCCCAGGACTGGGATCTCAATGGTGCTGCCTGACTGGGCGGCCCGGCAGGCCCTGCAAAGCGAGCAGGATGGGGATGGGAATGGGGTCCTGAGGGGGGGCCTGTGGGAGGGAGCAAGCCCCCATCTGGCTGCGGCCCTGTCCCTCACCCTCTTCAGGAAGGCAGGGGAGAGCCTAAACTCTCTTGTGCATCTGTCTGCTGTCCTCACTCCCATCATTCCATCTCAGCCTCAGACCCATCACACAGAGTGGGCAGAGTAAGGACTCTTATCCCCATTCTGCAGAGGGGAAAACAGAGGCTCAGAGAGAGGAAGCGACTCACCCAGCCATCAAGGGGACCAGGGCTAGAGCCCAGATCTTTTGGCCCCATCACAGCCCAAGCCGGGTGGCTGGATGTGGACAGGCTGAGTCTGAGTGATCACACAGCGGCCTCCCGCCTCCCTGTGCACGCATCGCTTGGCATTTGCGGAACACATGCGTGCGCATAGGCGTTTGGTCACAGCTTGTCATGAGCCACGTTAGAGACGGCATCTCTGTGGCCGGGGCCAGGGAGGAGGCAGGGGCTGGACTACAGCCTGAGGCCTCCCTGTTCTCGGACTTCCATGTGCTTATGTGCCGACAGGAAAACGCGCCCGTGGAAAGGACAGGCTCAGTCCTGAGAGTGGAAGGTCCTGAGGCCCCAAGAACGTCTTTCTGGCCAAGGACACCACCTCCCGTCTAATCGGAAGGAACCGGGTTTTTCGCGGGGGACCCCGTGAGGAAGAGCACCTGCCAGCAGAAGGCCCAGTGTTCCCGCTGTGTCCCCACCACGCACAGAGCCGTGTGCGCAACCGCACCCAGAACACACGGGTGAGGGATCTCCTGGTGCGCAGACCTGGGCCGCCTGAGCAGCACCGGCCACGCGTGGGCCCTCGGCCGGCGCCTCCACCTGTGGCACCTCAGGGTGCTGCCAGGGGTGTGGTACGGACCCAGAGCGCTGGCCAGAGGCGCTTCCCGTCCAGCTCCCTCTGCAGTGCTGCCGCCGCCACCCACTCGGGCTGTGATCTGTGATTCTGGTCAGAGGCAGAGCCTCGGGGAACCCGAAGCCACTGGGAGTCCCTGGCTGCCCGCACGCCTCGCGCTCCCACTCCTGCCTCGCTCTGCCAAGCCCGGTCCTGGGAGTATGAGACCAGGGGCCAGCAGACGTTTATAAACAAGGTGGCGGCCAGTCTGTCCTACAAACACCCTGGAGACCAGCGCCAGCAGGAGACTCCAGGTAGATTCTGAAAAGCTCAAAACTCTGTCATCTCGGTTGAGGATTCTAATCTGCTCAGGCACGACACGCGTGGCCTCAGCGGCCTGGACCTTCCTGCACGGCAGGCGCCGGGTGCCACCTTCTCTGCGCTGAGAGGCGCGTTTGGGATGGAGAGGTGACCGTGGCCTACACAGCCCAGGACGCTCACTTCCAGGGCCTCCCGGTGAAGCTCCGCGGTGGTTTCACCCACGGCTGTGCTGGGTGTGCCATGCACCTGGCACTAACCAGGAGTCCTGGGAGTATCAGTGAGTGAGCAAGCCTCCACAGGCCTCCCAGTCCTGCCTGCCAGACACCCAGGGCTCTGACACGGGAGGTGGCATGGCCGACTCAGGGCCAGGCAGAGACCCGAGCCCTCTGATGGCGAGGCCCGGAGGCCCCCACCCAGCTGTTAGAGGGGATGAGGGGAGCGCCGTGCTTTAGGCAGATGCTCTGCGTCTGAGTCTGGCCTGCCACACCCCCACGACCCCCACTAGCTTCGTGACCTGGGGTGCGTGAATGCCACAGTCTGTAAAACAGGGACAGCAGCACCTATCTGGGGACCCAGTGTCATCGCAAGGCAGCCACGGACGCAACGTGGAAGCAGACACGAGGAAGGCGGTGAGTCCCGTGCATCCGTGTCCCACGTGCGCCGACGCCCCAGACGCAGACACAGCTTTCAGCGTGGAGCAGGTGAGGGCGGCCGGGAAGTGCGGGGGGGGGGGGGGGGGGGGGGGGGGGGGGGGGGGGGGGGGGGGGGGGGGGGGGGGGGGGGGTCTCAGCGCTGGATCTGCCGCTGCCCTGGGCTGGGGCGCAGCACCGGTGTGCTCCCCAGTGAATGAGCAAGTGGGTGAGGCAACCCCCACGAATGAGCTGTTGTTATGTGTGTGCCCAGGACAGAGGCCGCCAAGGCCCAGGTGAGCACCGCGGGAGGGCATCCGCCATGTCTCACACTCGGGCAGTGGTGTGGCCACGGGGTGCCCCCCACAGTGCGTCCTCACGGGCCTCTCACCCTCCCACCTCCAAACCCTCGCTGGAGCCACTACCAGCTTCTCTGGACAGAGCGGGTATGAGTCGGGGTGGGGGGGCAGGAGCATCTCCAGACAGAGGGGGTGAGTCAGAGGTGAGGAGGGGTGGGGGGGCAGGAGCTTCTCTGGACAGAGGGGGTGTGAGTCAGAGGCGGGGTGGTTACCGAGGTTGACCGTGAGCTTCATCTGGCCCCCGTCCAGCTCGAGGCGCAGGGTGTCGGCTGACTCCCTGGAGGTGGTGGCCATCATGAGCCCGTAGGCCCGCTGGGACATGAAGCGCAGCGACACGTCCTCCGCCTCCGTGTGCATGGCGTTTGGCAGCATGATCTTCATGTACATGGAGCCGTCGTAGCTCAGGACCGTGGCCTCTGCCCCAGGAGTTGGGGGTAGGGAGAGGGGAAAGGGGAGCGGGGCGGGCAGAGGCCAGTGGAGGGAGAGAGAAGAGGAGCATCATTACCAGGAGGACAGGCAGGGCTGGCCGAGCAGGGGCAGCGGGGCTGGGCAGGGGGGACCCGGGGCGAAGGCAGCCTCACCTCTCTCACAGACCCGCCCCAGGAAGCCGGTCCCCACGCAGTCGCAGACGAAGCGGTTCCAGCCCTCGCGGCAGGCACCCCCGTTGCGACAGGGGGCAGAGGCGCACTGCTTCAGCGTCTCCCGGGAGCAGAAGGGGGCCACGCCCGCGGCCCCCTGTGCCTCGGCCAGGCCCCGCAGGTCGCGGCTCCGCCCGTCTATGAAGAGGTCGCGCACGCAGCCCACGTAGCCGGCCCGCAGCGCCGCCGTCCACACCTCCGGGGGCAGCGGCATTTCCACGCGCCCCCCCTCGGGGAGACCGCCCAGGTACAGCTCGCTCTCCAGGTCCAGAACCTCACTCTCCCCCGTGGCCAGGAACGGGGTGCTGCGGCTGTTCACCGAGATGGAGCCTAGGGGTCATCAAACAGGGAGCCTCAGCGGGGCAGCGGATCGGAGAGCCTCTCCACCCACCCCTGCAGCAGCTCTGGGGGGAGCAGAGCCTCCTGAAAAAGGTCCCCCCACTTTAGCTCAGTGAGCCAGTCCCAGGCCAGCTGCAGCGTGAGGTCCAGACTCCCTCCGCCCCACCTGAGTGAGTTTTTGAGGATGCACTGGAGGTAGACACACCCCAAAAGGGCTGAGTCATTCACGGGTCATTCCCCGCGCTGCCCCCCTCAGTCCCTTAAAGCAGGAACTAGAGGCACAGACGCCTGAGGAGACTGAAAGGCTTGAATCTAAGGTCCCCCACTAGCATCTGCTGAGCGTTTGTGACCACGTCCCAGGCCCTTAGCACTTTACATGTTATATCACTCAAGTCTCACAGTCCCCCTGCGAAGGCGGTCCTTCACGACCCCACTTGGAAATGGCAGGCAGCCTTAGAGAAACTGGGGACCTGACCGAAGCACCATGGCAGGGCAGGCACAGAGCCAAAGTACCCCCCTCCCCACAGGGCAGCGCCCTCCATTCCAGCCAGGAGCCCCTCTGTGGCTGCGGGACCAGATGGGCCTGTGAAGCCGGCTGGCAGCCAGGAGAGGGCGCCGGTGCGGAGCTTCTGAACCCTAAGTTCTTTGGAAGGGAGACCGTTATCTTAGGGGAGATTTGGGCTCGGTAGGAGCTTCAAAGCAGCCACTGAGCAAGAGGAAATTAAACTGAGTATAGGCCTGGCCCCAAGGTCGCTCTAAAACATGAAAAGGGAATGACCCAAACGTTCATCAACAGGCCTGACATGTAACATGCAGTGGAATGTCATTCCGCTGTAAGAAGAAATGATGCCACGCGCTACAGCATGGAAGAACCTTGAAACTAGTCTGCTGAGTGACACGAGGCAGACCCCAAGGGACAAGTGCTGTATATTCCAGCTGGAGGAGCCCTGGAGTAGTCACATTCACGGGGCAGAGCACAGAATGCCAGCTGCCAGGGGCCTGGGGGGCGGGAGTGACTGCCTAATGGGGCTAGACATTAAGGTGTGAGAAAAGGAAAACGGTCTGCAGATGGATGGGGTGGAAGTAACAGTAATGTGAGTGCACCCAGTGCCCCTAAACTGTGCACTGAAAATGGCTAAAATGGTAACTTTTAGGTTACGTACAATTTATAATTTTCCTGAAACCAGGGGAAAGGTCAGCGGGCTTTGTTGGGATGACCGCTCAAGCATGTGTGCTGTGTGCAGGGATGGACGTGGGCCACTGGGCATGGCCAGAGCTGGTCAAGGCAGTAGCCCTGGGGCCAGCCAGACCACATGGGTAGGCTCTGAGCTCTGTGTGAGGCCACGGAGACCACTTCCTGGAGGCCAAGGGGAGCAGAAGGCTGGAAGGCCAGGCAGCTTTCCAACCTCAAGGGCTATTGCCCACCTGTGTGGACACCAGGAGCCAGGGAGACCCTGTGGGGTGAGAGGGTGGGCCCACTGACCATGAAGCCCGGAGAAGGCAGCCTTGCCCTGAGGAAGGGAGAGGCAGACACAGCTAACAGCCCATGAAAAGCAGAGACTTCTAGGAGCCACGACAGCCCCGTCACTCCACGGAGACGCGCAGCCCAGCGCGGTGACAGCTGGGGAGCGCGACACCTTAGCTGACGTGCATGGGAGCTTACACTGGGTAGTATGTCCACTCTCACACACATCAGCTCCCTCTCAGATAATTCTCTCACGTTCAACAAGATGAACTAGGACGAAGAGAAGAAGAGGGTGGGCAAGGGGGACTGAGGGGCGATGGAGGACAGGGTGGCTAAAAGCAGCAGGAGGTTCAAGGCAGCGCCTGCCTGCCCTCGGCACTCTCTGCTCTGCTGCTTCACGGTGCTGGGTCCTCACTAGGGCCACCGTCAGCTCCCCCGCACCCCCCAGAACAGCTCTGTAACAGCAAAGACGCCAGTTCATGCACCCTCTGCTCCAGCACCTCGGACAGCGCCCAGCTTAGCCGCTGCTGTGCTCAGTAACTATTTCTACAGCGAATTAATAAAAGAAAGTCGAATGGATCTAGACAGAGGCAGGCGTGGTTGGGAATCGTTTCTTCAGGGGAGTGAGAGTCACGCTGTGGGGACCCTGTGCTAGGCCTTTACAGTGGCCTCTCATGTTCCCTCTCGATGACCCCGATGCAGGGACGCCTTTCGCAGACGAGGAAACTGAGGCTTCAGGGGTGAAGTGATGGGCCTAGAGTTACCCGCACAGTAAGTGGAAGGGCAGAGGTGGGACCCCAGTTCTCCACTGCCCCCCCCCACAGGAGTGACAGTGCAGGGCAGGGAGGCCAGTGGGGAAAAACGCAGGAGGAGTTTGGGAAACTGTAGGACAGAAGAGGCCTGGGAGGGTGTCAGGGCCGGGACCAGGAGCGGCCAGGGTGGGAGAAGGGCCAGAGGGCTCCCGACCTTTGCGCCCATCCCTCTGGAAGTCCACGTGGCACCACTCGCCGTCGTTGACCTTGCGGCTGGACGCCCGCAGCTTGATGCCTCCGGAGCCCATGTCCAGCAGGAGGTAGAGGTAGCCGTCCAACAGCTCCATGGCGAAGTAGTCGGCCCGCTGGGCAGCGCTGAGGCTGCCGGCCCCGGCCCCGGCCCCGGCCCGCCGGCCCTGGCTGAAGAGCAGCAGCCCATTGGGCTCCGTGGTGCGGAAGTCCAGGGAGATGGAGCCAGTGCGCTTGGCGCTCCAGCGGGGCAGCGCCACGAAGGCCTCGGGACTCTCAAAGGTCACGGGGTCCAGGGCAGCCACATCTTCACAGCGGAATGACAGGTCCCCCTGCAGTTTCATCTTGGGGTCCCCTTCCTTTGCCAGGCGGGACAGCTCCAGCTTGAAGTCATTATTCTTGTACACCACCTGCAGGGAGGGGTGGGGCAGGGATGGAGACAGAGCCCCGGGGCCTGGCACCCAGCCCTGGGGGCCTGCTCCGCTCCACCAGGCCACAGGCGTGGCCTTCGTTCTAGAGCCGCACACAGAGGCTGTGAAAAAGCCGCTCCCTTGCCCCCACCCCTCGGCCCAGCTCTGCAGTAAGACCTGCTTGTCACAACGGCCAGTCAGGGCCACCACCGAGTTGGCGTTTCCCAGCTCTCAAAGCCTTTCCGTTTGCGCTCTCCTCTGCTCCTCACAGCCCCTTAGAAGTAGGTGCTCGCTTTACAGATGAGCAAACGAAGAGAAGGCCAGCTCAGGGGACTTGGCCACCATCACAGAGCAGAGCGCGCGCGAGCTGGGACCCAGCCACGGGGGCAGAGTCCTCACACCCAGCAGCTGCCTCGGGTCCTCAGAGAGGACGGGGCTTCCGAGGCCAAGGCCGTGAGAGAGGAGCCTCTGGGTGGAGTCAATGGCCTCGGGTTTTGAAAAGGACAGAAGCACGGGGGCCCGGCAGCTGGCCCGTGCAGACCACATCACACCCTCTCCCGGCCCCACTCACGTCCTTGAGGCAGCCCATGAAGTTGTTGCTGACCGGCGAGCCCGGCAGGTCTGCGGTGTTGGGGCTGCCCCCGATGTAGAAGAAGTCATCGGAGCCCAGCATGGTGTAGTCCTCCTGCGTGTAGCCTGTGGTGGTCAGGATCCCGTCCACCGAGATGGTCACCTGCCCGGCCCAGGGCGGGAGGGGGAGACAAGGAGACAACCGGCATCAACTCCCTGAGGAGAGCTGAGGGCTGGGCGAGGGAGGGGCCAGGGGGCAGTGGGGGAGGGGGGCCGGACCCCCCATTTTTATGTCTGCTTGTCTCGGAGGAGGAACAGTGGAGGGAGCAGGGGGAGGAGGGGAAGGAGGCAGCACAAGATTGGATGGTCTCAGGGTGGCTCAGGCCTGCCCCACGCCCAGCTCAGCAGGCAGGGGCCTGAGGGTACTGGAGCGCTCCCCCAGAACCAGTTCCTGGAAGTGGCTCTGAATGAAAGTGGGAACCCCAGGTCAGGGCTCCAGGACGCGGGGATGCGGGGATGCGAAGGGCACCCTCATGCCCCTCCTCCTGAAGGTGCTTTCTGGGCCCCTATGCGATTGGCAAAGACCCAGTCCCCTCCTCCGTCCCCCCATCTTGGTGGCTCCAGTTCCCCTGCAGCTACCCCTCAGGGCGCTGAGGACTCTTCCAGCCTCAGCCAGTGGGGTGGTGGCAGAGAGCAAGGGCGTGAGGAACTAGAACGGAGATATTCCTGGAGCCTTGGAGTCTGGGGGGTTTGGTGGGTAAGGGGGGTGCAGAGCGTCCTTCAGGGCCGATGCCCACTACGCCCCTTTCCTGAGTCTCTTTACGCTCAGATCCCTGTACTCGGGTCACCCTCTTGTCTCCCAAGGAGAGGGCGGTACTGCACCTACTCATCAACCTGCCTTTCTCTCTTCGCCTTCCAACTGAGGCCACCATCACACTCTAGGGAGCCGGGCCGGGTTAGGGAGCAGAGGGGGACAGGGCTAACCGCAGGACACCTTGGCCGTGGGCTGAAAGTCAGGCAGAAAATCAAGGACGGGGCGTGCGTGGTGCTCCAAGGAGCTGAGAAGGGGCAGCCGTGGCCTGGGGGAGGCAGAGTGACCTTGGGGGGAGTGGCAATGCAAGGAACTCTCAGACTACCCCCTCCCCAGGCCAATGTCAAACTTGGCCCCTGGAAAGTCCACAGGCAGAGTCGAGGTCTGTGGGACCATGAGAACCCCCCATTCCCTCCCCGTTCCAGGATGGCTGTGGTTTAGGACAGTCAGCTGGGAAATGCGGGCCGTCACCCCACTTCCCACTCCCCTAAAGTGCTTCAGCACCCCCTTTTCTGGTAAAGTCTGAAGACTGGGGCCTTCCAGTCCCACCTGTCCCAGTCTACCTGCACAGAGTCCATGGCCGTGGGGCAGCATGGGTTAGGAACTCCTGAGGGACATGAGCAGAAGGGAGCGAGGGGAACTACCCCACAGGACCCTCTGTCCCCCTCCTGCTGAGCTGGAGCCTTCCAGTGGGGGGCGCTGGGCCCCGCCCTGATAACCATCCAACCTTGTGCTGGAGGAACTAGGTTCAAGGGCAGATGGTAAGGGGTATATTTGTGGGAGGGGGAGGTGTGAGAGCTTTTGGGTCTTGTTTGGAGGGGAGCGCTGGTCATTATTATTTATTTCTTCTTCCCTCCATCCTACCCGAGGCTGGGAAGTGGGGGTCTGGGTGGAAAAGGGAAGGGTCAAAGTATTAGTCACAAAAACATGCAGACAAGGTTAGACCAGGCAGAGGGGTTGGAGGGAGGGAAGGAGGGGACTGGGCCGAAGGGATGGGAAAGACCGGGGGGGGGTGGCAGGTGAAGGGGTCTCCCTGGGACAGATTCTGTTCCCTCCTGCCCTCCACTTGCACCTCGGAACTGGGCCCCTAGTTAGTTCCTGAGCCTACATCTGGTCCCCCAAATAGACTGTCAGCTCCTGAAGATGGGCACCCAGCCCGGCCAGTGTGGCTCAGCAATTGAGCGTCGACCTATGAACCCAGGTTCAATCCACGGTCAGGGCACATGACAGGAGGCAGCCGATCAATGATTCTCTCTCATCATTGATGTCTCTCTCTCTCTCTCTCTCTCTCTCCCTCTCTCTCTCTTCTTTCCCTCCCTCCCTTCCTTTCTCATTTCCTCTCTGAAATCAATAAAACAATTTTTTTTAATTAAAAAAGAATGGGCACCTGGCCTGACGTGACCCTGTAACCCCCCTCATCCCAGCCAGGTCCAGGGACACATCACAGTCACTGAAGACGAACATGAAGGCAGCTCAGGAGTCAGGGCCACGGCCTGTGCATCTATACCTCCTACGCCTCGGGGCCTTTGGTGGGCAGAGCCTCAGTCCTCCGAGACTGCTCTAACCAGGCACCCTGGTTTGAGGGGGGAAGGGGGGCAGGGCCTGCCCAGCCCCAAAGTTCCCCAGGAAAAGGCTCATCTGGCCCCAGCAGTACACTCCGTTTCCAGCCCGCCCACTCACTGCCCTGTCCCCCTCCCCGGCCCTGGAAGCCAGGCACCAGCTGGGGCATCTTCTTCCCTCTGGGCTTTCTTGGGCCCAGTCCCTTGGGCCAGCTCACCTGCCTTTGCCCTCAGAATTACAAGGACCTGAATGGGGGGGGGGCTCCTCAACTCTCCTGCAGACTGGGTGCAAATGACCTTGCCCTACAGCTTTATGCAAATTGCTGGGCAGTAGAATAGGGTTGCCTTAATCACCCTCCTCTCTGTGCCCCAAATTCACAACTATTTTTATAGAGCAGCCCTGGCCCAGGGGGTGGAGGAGAGGGTAGGAGGGTGGGGAGCATCAGGAGATGCACGGAGGAAGGGGGGCAGCCTGGGGTGGGGAAGTAGAGGAAGTAGGGATGGGCACTGGTGGAAAGGAAGCCAAGGGCAGGGGAATGGAGGAAGGTCTCTAGGGAAGGCAAGGAGGGAGATGACAGATTAGTAAACCCAACTGTTTCCTCAGACAAATCAAAGTCCAGACACAAAAATGGTGGGTTTGTTAGTAAAAGCAGGAAACAGGGGACTGAGTCCCCTGTCCCCCTCCACCCTGGGGGTTCAGGATGCCCCTGCCCCCCAGCCCCCCCGCACAGCTTCTGGAAGGGGTGGGGCCGGCGGGGAGGAGGCAGGGGGGGCATGCCACACAGAACAGCCACTGCATCAAGGGCACATGCAGTTAGAGGGCCAGGGTGGGGCCGGGCCCAGCAAGAGACGTGAGAAGGCATGCTGGCCAGACCGGGGGAGAGAGGGGGAAGCAGAGATGGAGGCAAAAGAGCTGAAGGGGTACAGGATGGAGACACTTCCTTCCAGCAGAGGAGGGGAGAGGGGCCCCACCAGGACAGATCCCTGTGGGCTGAGAAAGAAAGGGAAGGGACATGAGACTCAGACCTTCCCCACCAGAGGGTGTCCCAGGCGCTCACACCCACCGCCCAGACACCATTCATCACAGACCCAGACACACCTGCTCACACACACACCCCACTGACGGCAGAAGGGGCCGTCTCGATGGGCTCCTTTCCAACCAGCATCCTTCCCATGAGCAGGACCACAGCCAGGGCCCCAAGACACAGCAGAGACTCGGCACCCAACCCAGACCATCCGCTCAGCCAACCCACTCCACAGACAGGCGGGCCTGAGCGGGGCTGAGGAGGCCCGAAGGAAGGAGCCACAGCTCTGCCCCAAAGAGCCATGCCCAGCCAAGGAGCAGAGTGGGGAGCACAGAAGACACAGGAGCCCAGCGCCCAGCCACCCAGCCCCGGTTCCACTCCCCATGGGGCAGGGAGGGTAGCTAAAGGTGGTATAAGGGACGGGCTACCCGCTGGGTGGGCTCTCAACCCTCCTCACCTCTCCTCTGCTCGGCTCCCTGCACGTAGGCAGACTGGGACATAAAACCAGGCCGGGGCACAAATACCCTCCTCCCCCAGAGCCGTGCCCCAGGAAGGCAGGCCAGGCAGAGGGGAGCCCCCTCTGGCATCACACAGAGCCTTTCTCAGCTCCCCGCTGCGACCAGAGTCCCCAGCCTCCTGGAAGGGGGCTCACTGCGGGAGAACAGGACTGAGTAGTGAGGGCCTGTGTTTTGAACGGTGGGTGGGCTGAATGGGCTTTGGGGAGTCAGAAAGCCCCTTGCCGTTGTAGGAAAAACTGCATCACCGGGCATTTTGTTTTTCTGGGAGATGCCATTTCTGTGTCATCAGGTCCTCAAGGGCTCCGGGAGCCGAGGGTGGCTCACTCGGAACTGACAGGGTGGGGTCAGAGTGAAGCCGGGGAGGGTGTCAGAGGGAGGCCTGCAGGCCCGCTGCATGCTGATGGTTAGCCATCTGTTTGGGGTGGGGGAGAAGCTAGAGAGAGACTGGTTGGAAAGACCCCCAGGAAGATGGCCCAGCAGCAGTTACAGCCCCACAGTACATCCTGGCATCTGGATTTGAAAAAGCTGAGAAACTTCGGGTCAGAAATCCTGAGTCCTTTAGCCACCACCATTTCTAAAACAATCCATTCTCCCTCTCGGACTCTCAGCTATAACAGAGCTTTCACAGCTCCCATCACTGGCCCTCCTCCCAGGCTGACTCTGAGGCTCACACAAGACAACTGAAATGAAAGCCCTGGAATCTCCCGTAACTGGCTGTGTGAGCCCAAGCTTTTTCTGGGCCTCAGTTTTCCCATCTGCTAACTGGGAGTCATCTCTGCCTGCAATCTCGGCGTTCATGGAGTTTAAATGATATTCAAAAAGTGAGGGCCCTGGCCAGTTTGGCTCAGTGGATAAAGCGTCGGCCTGCGGACTCAAGGGCCCTGGGTTCGATTCTGGTCAAAGGCATGTACCTTGGTTGCGGGCACATCCCCAGTAGGGAGTGTGCAGGAGGCAGCTCTTCAATGTTTCTCTCTCATCCATGTTTCTAACTCTCTATCCTTCTCCCTTTATCTCTGTAAAAAATCAATGAAATATATCTTTAAAAAAAGTGAGGGCTATTTCAAGGAACCAAAGCCCCTGACGTATGTACAAAGAACTATTATTATTTTTACAGGAAAACTTCCATTGGCCCGACCACATCTAATCCAGACCTCTCAACTGGTTCACCCTCTCCCCCGGGGAGAAATGTTCAAATAACAAGAAAGGAGTTAATAAAAGTAAATACAGAACCAGCGGAGCGGGGCTGAGGAGCGCCCGAGAATCCGAGCAGGGGAACCCTGTCTCTTGGGGCCCCGTTCTCTGGCGCCAGTCTTCCCTGAAAGAGCCGGTCCCTGGGACAGACTTATCGGGGTTTACAAGGCTACTCGGGCCACCCCGAGGCAACAGCTCGGATCCCGGATCCCCGACAGCGATGCTGGCACCGGGGAGCACAGCCGACAGAGACTTGAGCCAGGGGGAGCCACACAGGTTCTCTGCTTCGCCAGCAGCTTACTCACCCCGTCTCCTCTTCCCAGACCCAATTCCTGAAGCATCCTGGGGTTTCAGGCAGTTATTTTAGGACTAGTTCCTAAGGGGATGGGAACGGGGTCTCCAGTGGGGGAGTGACCGCACTCTCTGGGGTTTGCTGTGGGAAGGGAACTGCATCTTTACAAAACACCCCGGCAACAGCGAGATGATGAGTTAGCGTTTTATAAAGCTTCATGGCTGCAGGTCCCTTTACGGAGCACACAGGCTTTACCTCTGCTGACCTTCCGCGGACGCAGGGAAGAGGCCACGCAGGTGTGCCGTCAGCCCGTGGGGTACCTGCACTTTAGCCCAGGTCACATGGTCTATTTTTAACTAAACTGAGACTGGAAGGAAGGTCTGCGAGGCCTTCACTCTCAGATGGCATTCCCCAGGTGCCGGGCTGTGCTGCAGGGGCTGGCCCCGCCTCCCTCTGTCCCTGGGAAGCGCTGTAAAGAGCTGTCCTGATAGGTACTTGTGGCTGGTGGCTGGCCTGCTGCTAAACCCTGAAGCAGCAGCTAAACCCTGGGACAGAGACTGGGAGGCTGGTGCTGGGAGATGGCTGGACGTGACCAGATAAGAGAGCTAGCTATAGCCAGGGGCACGGCTCAGGGGCAAGAGAGGACAGGGCTATCACCAGTCTGTGATGCGGGGAAACACAAACCTCAGAGGCAGGGCCTCCTGAGGAGGTGGGGGAGCCACTCGGGTTGGGAGCCTAGTTATCCTGCTTCCCTCCCCGCCAGCCACAACCTGGGAGGCAGGGAAGGCCAGGCAGCTGCCCCAGCAGCGTGGGCCCCCGTGGGAGCAGACACGCCCACCTGAGGGTCGCCAGGCTGGAGCTCAATCACTCCGCATTATTAATAGGCGATGACTAACCGCCTGCCACCACAGAGCCCGGACCGGCAGGCAACAGGGAATCCCCGGGGACGGCTCCGCAGGCTCACACGCAAGGGGGCCTGCTCCGGCCCCCACACCACTGCCACGCAGAACCCTCTCCAGGCTCTACACACACAGCCACACGGCCCCAGCTCAGACAGGCACACTTACACATGAAGAGTCACCAGCAGAATCTCACAAGCACAGCATACAGTCTCCCACTAACACCCCTCCATGACACACCAACATTTACACACACTCACACCCACACACCAACGCACACCAGCTGCATTTATCCAGACACCCACACACACTCACGGGGACTGAGTCCAACCCAAACAGAGGAGCCTGGTGACAACCACCCCAACTTTACCCCTGCTGGGCTCCTCCTCTCGCCCCTCAACAGGGAAGGAAGCAGCCCCGGGCAGAGGCCATGCTGGACAGGCAGGGGGCAGAGAGGGGGGAGAGATGGAGGGGAAGGAAGACAGTGTGAAACACAGTGTTAGTCAGAGCAGCAGAGCTGTGGGGGGACTGGACGCTGTCCCTGGTGGGGGAAAGACCATTCGTGCCATGCAGAATGTGGGGGAAGGCGGGACCAGGAACCCTCAAGGTTGAGAAGCGAGGGTGGGGATGTCTCCTCTTCCCTGGCAGCCAGCGTGGGGCAACCCCCAAACTGGTATGCACTAGTGACTTGAAGGAGCAATCTGGACTGGTCCCAGGCTGCTGTGCACCTCCCAGGCCATGGCTGCCCCCCTTGGGAAGCCTGCCCCGCTGGCTGCCACTGGAGGTCTCACCCCAGTCCCCTCCTCCAACTCAAGGGGCCTGTCCAGGAGTGACAGTGTGCAGAGCGGAGCATGTCATGGGATGGTGTTTTCCATGGATTTTCAGGAGACCAAGAAACAAAGTAAATCAAAGAGAGAGAAAAAAAAAAGAGGGAGAGGGGGAAATGAACAAAACAAAGCAATAGAAAAAAGCAGCCTGGCATCGGGGCTGGTCGAACCAGAGCCGATGGGCACGGGCCTGCCCCAGGCCCCTCTGGCCAGGAATCTGAATTCAGGAGTCAGGGGGTTAGGGCAGGGACAGGCCAAATTCCTCGATTTCCATTTGTCTTTTGGATTTGAGTTTGGACCAAAAAAGAAACAAAAGGGAAAGAGGAAAACGAAAGGAGAAGCAAAAATCTAAAGGCTGTCCAGGGCGCAGAAAAAGAAAGAGCGAAACAACCGAAATCAAACGGGGGAGGAAACAAAAGAGGGAGAATCGAACAGTTAAAAAAACCCACGGCAAACCAAACGGTAAGACAATTAGAGTGATATCTACCAGATAATGCAGTTTGTTTACCATAGCGTGTCCAATCCCTGCGTGCTTCACCGGAGATGGGGGGGAGGGGCGGGGGCCAAAGAAAACAAAACAACGAGACGACAACGAAAGAAAGAACGAAAGAAAAGAAAAATAAAATGACCAACTGTGAAACTCGAGGAAGGAGGAGAAATACATGCCCATATACAGCTGGTGTTTTGTTCAGACCCTCCCACCTTATGATGGGAAGGAGACATCAAACACACACAGAAATCAAATCCCTCCTTCTCCCAGTCCGCCCCACCCCTCCTCTGGATACCTCTCCCACATCCCCTCCCGGAGGAAGAGCCTGCTGTGGAGAAGGGGAACAGTTAGAGACCTCGGTTAGTAGAGAAGAAAACAACAAAAGAACTGGACCGAGAAAGCAAAGACTTAAAGATGGCCGACATTCCGCAGATGAGACAAAGGTTAGTTCAGTCTTTCACTCATACCTTGCCCCACCTGTCCCTGCCCATCCCTTGGTCCCCCGGGTTATAAGAGTGTTAGTAACACACACAGAGTCGGCAAGGGGAGTTTTCCAACAGAGGGTGAAAGAGGGCAGGCAGGGGGTTAAGAAGCAGACCCACTTATGCAATATTAGTACATCCTTCCGGCTGAAATGTTAGGACGCTGAGGGAAAGGGAGGGAGGGGAGCAAGGGGTGTGAGAAAGGGATGGACTATTGAGTGAAGTCATAGATGGGTGGATTGGTTGGTTAACTGGTCAAGCAGATGGCCTTCCAGAGACCTGGCTAAGAGCAAGTAGGTGCTGGCCAACTGGCTGACCAATGACCATGTTGAGTTAATGGGTTAACTGTTTGGAGGTGGGCCAGCTGGCTGTCAGGCTGGGAGATGGGTGGCCAACACCCCTACAGGATCACAGGAGTGGCGAGAATGAAAGGTACTTTCATTTGGAGACACAGGAAGGGGTCCCAGGGGTGCAGGAGGGGACATGGTTGTCTGCTTTTCCTGCACGTGGAGGACAGGCAAATAGATCCAGGGAACCACGGGGAGGGGCGGCTCCTCATTTTTTTTTTTTTTTTTTTTTTTTTTTGGTCTGTTTCTCCCCCTTGAGAAAGAAAGAGGGAATGAGCTGTCACCAGAATGAGAATGAGGAAAAGGAAACCTTGCCCTCCATGGGCTGGCAGAGGGCTCCCTCTCAAATCATATTTAATCATCCCAAAACCCCTCCCTCCCCTTCCCCTCTCCCACCCATAGCGGACTCCTCCTTCCAGCCTAACTTGACTTTGCAGAGCCCATATTTCCCAAAAAGTCCCCCATGTTCTTCAATCACCCCACCCCCAATTCTCTTAATGCTCCTCTAGGCAGTTGCCCCTCCCACCACCACCGCCCCTGAGCCTCCACTGCCCCAACCAGAACCAGAAACTCACCCTCCACACTGCATACCTCTAAAACCCCTACTCCTCCCTCAGCTAGAAACCGGCTTCTTCTACCCCCACATTCATTCTCTCTGCTCCTGGCCAAAGACGGCAGCAACCACCACCTTGGAAATCACCCTGGTCTGTGGCGGGGAGATGTCAAGGGGGCCAAGGTAGCTTCACGTACAGCATCAGGTGGGGGGACACCGCTGCTTGATGTCCATTAAACACCAAACTGCACGCACGAGAGGGTAGTTGAGAAGGAAACAGGGACAGATCCATCAGAGTTATGATAACCAGTGGGCACAGGGCTAATTCAGTAACACAATTAATAAGGGCCTCGCGTAATTAAAAATAACAGAATTCAATATTTAGCAGCTAGAAATGCTGAATTACCAATATTAATTATCAGTGAGCAGAGCAGTTTATGGAGCAGGAGGACGAGAATCTAACTGGGGGCAGAGGCTGGAGCACAGGGAGAGCGGGCGATGCCAGGGCTGGCGCTATCAGATGGCAGGACTGTCATGAAGTGAAGAGACCAACTCGTCAGAGTGAGGAGCCAGCTTCAAGGCAGCTAAACAATTGCACCCAGAAAGCGGAAGAGTTGCCTGGGGTCCCGGCTCTAGTCCAACAAGGCAGGGAAGAGGCACTGGAGGCGAGATGCAACCGCTACTCTTTTTGAACTGGAACTGGTTGTGGAAAGTATTAGTAAAATTAAAAGTTTCCAACTTTCATGGACAACCTCCCTTTTAGCAAATAGAAGAGCAAATTCAGAAACAAGATTAAGACGGAAGAGATGTGCCTGGCTGGCATGGCTCACTGGTTGAGCGTTGACCTATAAACCAGGAGGTCACAGTTTGATTCCAGTCAGGGCACATGCCCAGGGTGCAACTCCATCCCCAGTGTGGAGTGTGCAGGAGGCAGCCAATCGATAATTCTCTCTCATCATTGATGTCTCTCCCCCTCCCCCTCCCTTCCTCTCTGAGATCAATAAAAATATATATTTAAAAAAAGAAAAGGAAAGGAAAGAGGGAAGAGATGTGAGTTCTAAGCCTGGGCCTTCCGCTAAGGTTCCAGGGATCCAGGCTTCCTCTGAAAGGTTGAAGCAGGTGACAGGGGCCCCCCTAGATCTAGGGGGTTGGGGACCCAGAACCCAGTCCATGGAGATGGTGCCAAGAGGGGGAAATTATGGCCAAATACTGGAGTGGAGCTCCCACTGGAATCCATTCCTGGAAGCCCGTGACATGGCAACCTGTGCCTTCAAATGGCAGCACCCAGAGAGCTAAACCTCAGACTAACAAGTGGGCAGGGAAGGGTTTTCCCACGCACAGAACCAGCACAGGAGCCCGGAATGGGCAGGAGACCCAGAATGGCAGCTCGATGAGGGAGGAGGACGCTGAGTCGGAGGGGAGAAGTTGGTCATTATATCATGTGCTAACTTCTCATGGCCAAGGGCCTTTGCACAAACTACACCCCGTCTGCACCTTGAACTCTGAATGTAGCCCCAGCCCTTCAAGAAAGCCACGAGGGAGATTACACACAAAAATCCCAGAAGGAGGCATGAAGGCAACCTCTGTGGAGCTCGAGCGAGAAAAGCTCAGGACAAAGCAGAGAGACGCCTGCTCCACACGGAGCTCAGGGGCCTGTTCTCCGAGAAGCAGGTGGAACATCCCGATGGTTTCAAGATTGGAGAACATCCCAGAACAGCAAAGCCACAAGATGGACCACAGCCGCCTTCGCATTCTGTACAATGACAGCACCGGCAGAGCACTGGAGTGGCTGTGGAGTCGGACGACTTCCGTGCCACCCCTTCCTAATGGATGGCTTTGGGCAGATGCCCTCCTTGGTAACAGGGGAGTGCCTCCCACCACAGGGTTGTCAGAAAACTCGGTGAGATTGGAAAGAGAATCCAGCCCCTTGAACTCGAGGGGCTGGCAGAAGAATGATACATGCACTCGGAGGACGGAGGACGGTGGTAAGAGGGGCAGGGTCGGCGGGAAGTTGGGGGGGGGGGAGGAGCCTTCCTCCTGGCTCTGGGAAGCGAGTGGAGTCTTTCCCAGAGGGAAAGGGGTAGTTCAAGGCTCCTATGAAATAGATCTGCTGGGTCCTCATGTCCGAAACTCACCAACTGCCTTCAAGAAAGAGCCCAAGTGAACCAGGGGCGGGGGGAACCTAGAAAAACAACTGAAGAGACTCAGAGCTGCTGGCATTAAGCCCTCAAGGAGCCGACCACCTGGAAATAGAGAAAGGAAATGAATGCCAACAGTGCCCGCACAGACGGAATGTGATGATGGCGCCAGGACACGGCCAAGAACCAAGACTGGTGGGGTGGGAGGACCAAGGAAGCTCGGGGAAGAAGGCGGCATGTAGGCCAGGCCCAACGGGGTGAAGGCCCCACAGCACAATGCTGGCACAGAGCCCGTCCGCGCTCGAGGGCCAGGCCTGTGCTCTCTGGCGTCACCTCGGTCAGCAAAGGCTCACTTTGCCGATGAGGAGCTGCGCACAGAGGTAAACTTGCCCCCAGAGTCTGGGACTAGTGGGGGGGCTGAGGTTGGAACCCAGCCTGCCTGACTCAAGCCCCTGCCCTGGGATTTCACGGGGCAGAATGGAGGGTGAAGGGGGCTGTCAGTGGGAATACAGGGGGAGCTGGGGAGCCTCGCAGACAGAGTACCCAGAATGTCAGTTAGATCCTATGACAGCATGTGAGCTGCCAGAGAAGAAGATGGCCCGGGCCCAGAAGGTGGGGGAGGGATCCCCAAATACCCGGAGGACCCTATTTTGGGGGGACTGCCTCCTTGGGGCCGGGAAAGCTCCTGGAAATCTCCACACTGAGAAGCAGCCTATGGGGGCTGGGCAGGGAGCCTATCGCCCAAATTTGGTGCTGGCTAATGATGAAGTGGGTTTGCACCGGTGGGCGTGGTGGGGGAGGAATATGGGTTATGGGAGGGGAGTGGAAGCAGCACTAAACTAGACCTTGGGGAATTCTCAACAGTAATCATTCCTGCAAAGATCCCCGGGAGACACTTCCGGTCACAGTGGGCTCAGACAGGCCGCCCCATCCCAGAGCCGTGCCCTAGGGGCCTCCTGATGATCTCAGGGTGGATTATCTATTTGAGGGGAAACGGGGGAAGATCTGCCTCCTTTCCTGGCCTCTCAACCCAACAGCCGGGGAAGGGAGGCCCCTTGGTGTTGGTTCTGGGGCCCGCCCTTCCCACTTTGGCTTTCTAACCACTTGGGGAAAACCCTGGGGAAACCAGTGTTCCCAACCCTGCATGGATCCTGGACAGGAGGCAGAGGTCACCTCTTACACAGCCTCCCGACCTTGCTCCTGCCCACAAAACCTGGGAGACGGGACACTGGTTTAAAACCACCCGCCTCCAACCCTACACCACCCCTCAGATCCTAAGGGATGTGCAATCTGAGGTCGCGGCCTGGACACTGCATACACCCTTTCAGGCACGTTTCTCCACCTGGGCCCTGCCCTCACTGGGCCCCTCCTCCCCTGCTGTGGGGCTGCCCTGTGCACTGGGGGACCAGCAGCATCCGGCCTCTGCCCCCTCCATGCCAGTAGCGCCATCTCCCAGCTGTGACAGTCCCAAACATCTCAGACACTGCCAGTGTCTCCTTCATCGAGAGCCACGACTCTAGCGACAGCAGGACCCAGTAACGTCTCAGAAGCCCGGGGAGACTTATTCGAAGGGCCTGGTGAGGACGGACTCACCTGAGGCGAGGCCTTGGCTGGAGGGAGCGACTCCAGAGCACACCCGAGGCTGACCTTCCCCACAGTCACCAAAAGGGGTGCACCTGGCTTTATGGGCGTGGCCTAGAGTCAGGAAGTGCCCCCAGAAGCCCTTCTTCAAAAGGGCTCTGATCACAGTCTGTAAGCAGAGACCCCTGTGGCCCGGAGGCCGCATCTGGTTCCGGGCAGCATGGCTGCCTCGGCCCTGCCCCATCTGGTCGAACAGACAGGGGAGTCGTTTCCACCAGCTACCAGTTTGGACCCACGACTCAGCCCAGGAAGAGGCTGCGTGGCTGCCGTCTACACTCGGTGCTGCTGAGCCCAGGCTCAGCCCCTCCGTGCTCTCCCTCCTCTCCGCGTCTCTAGACCCCAGAACATGTGATGTTCCTGCACACAGCTGTACGTGCAGGGTCTTGCCGGTCACTTTCAGTGGACTCGCCCCCCCCCGCCCCCAGCTCCTCTAGAGCTGCAGCATGGGGAGGCAGGGGCCATGCCCTTTCCCTCCGCACCCAATACGGACGCACAAGACATGGGTTTTGGCCAAACGATGCACAGAGAGGGACTCAGCTTTCAGGATCTTCCTGCCAGAGGCAGTCCCAGTGACAGCATTGGCCCTGGGGAAAGAAAGCGCCAAAGGCAGCTCCCCCTCACACACACACACACACACACACACATGCAGTACATGTGTGTGGCATGTAAAAGTATGACAAGTATACCTGACACACTCAGGTTTGCTCAGACAGTGGTGGCACACAGGACACACCTCTGACCCAGCCAGGGACTGATGTGACATGAAGAGGGCACGGCACCGAGCAGGAGTGCCCGCCTGGCATGTCAGCCCACAGAGCACAGGGCCACTAAGAATCGGGGCCCAACTGCAAGAGGCAGCAGAGGCTGGGGAGGAACCGCAGGAGGACCCCCGGGAGGATCCTGTGAGGTCATCACTCCGCTGAAGAGGACCAGATAAGAAGTGTGAGAGATGGGCCGGAATCTGACCCAGATGGATGAGCATTTCGAGGGAGAAAGGGAGGAAAAGGAGGGGGAGGACGATGCTGAAGAGGAGAAACCACAAAGGTTGGCAGCCCCACAACCAGCGCCAGGAAGTGCAGAGGCACTAACTAGTAAGAGAAGGGCTGTGACCCAGCAGAGGGCACCTCGTGGGGAGCAATGCCGCTGTGCTGGCTGCACTCGGCGCTGGAGGTGGAGCTGGAAACGCTTCACCACCATCAGCTACGAGAGAAAGCGGGACCGAGAGAGGCCGGCCAAAGCCTGGCCTCCAGGCGAGCGGGAAAGGAGACGGGAGGTGGAGGCAGGTGCACAGCGGCCTCTCCCGCTGGCACAGGGTGTGGTGTGGATTCTGTATGAGGCGGGAAAGGCTAGGGCTGGGAACAAGCCAGGGGGGCTGCTGTCCAGCGGAAGCCTGGCCAGAGAGGGCCCACCTGTCCCAGCCACCCTGCGTCCTGAGAGGTGAAGTGGCCGCTGCTAAGAGGGCGGAGCTGATGCCCACTAGGTCGGCACCGCTCTAGGGTGCGCCTGGGAGCAGGAGCTGAGCAGACACTGTGGAGAGGAGCCTGTCCTGCCTGCAGGGGTGACCCGAGAGTCTCCTCTGAGCTCCCGGCTGGGCTGGGCGCTGGGAGGCAGCCATGGACCCTGGGGGAGCTGGGCTTCTTTGGAGGGACTGGAAGGAAAAGAGCAGGTAGTGCGCTGCCCAGAGGAGAGGCGGGACCAAGCCCCCGTCCTGCTCCCTCGCGCACCTGCTGCACCTCCTCCACCTGCCCGTCCTGCCTTCCTAGAGTGGCCCCCTGGGAGCAGGCCACACTGTGCCCCCCACACACCTCTGCTTTCGTCTGTGCCTTTCCGCCCAGTGTCGGGACACACAGATGCTCCACCAGGACAGTCTCCCTACCTCGTGGCCTTTCTGCCAGGTCCCCTGATTCTTAGCCCCAGCCCTTCCCCGTCCCTCAGACTCCTGCCCTCAGCGAAGCCGTGGCTGAAGGGAGTGGCCTGAGAGCACAGCATCTCTTCGGGCCTCCCTAGCTCCACTCCCGGGTCCTTGAAGCTACTGCCACACCCCTGGACACTCCCAGTGCCGAGCCTTGCCCTGCAGCCCCACGCCTCGATGCCCTGCCCTGACACCTGGCACCCACATCCCATGCTGCCCCACACAGCGGGCCCTGGCCTTCCTCCTGCTCCCCCTACCTGGCGCAGGTTTCGGGTGACCCGGACGTCGTGCCAGGCGTTGTCGTTGAACTTGCCATTGACGGGTTCCACGAGGGCCTCGAAGGCGCCCGAGCCCAGGTTGATGACCAGCCAGACGGCCCCTGACTTGAGGGACAGGTTGACGTAGTCGGCCGACTTGCCCGTGTGCAGCATCAGCCCGTTGCGCTGCAGGGTGCGGAAGGCCAGCGTGATCTCGTCCGTGCTGCTCTGGATCGGGTTGTGGGACAGGTCGTAGCAGAAGAACTCGTTGCCTTTAAAGGTCGCCACAAACTCCTCCTTGCCTGGACGCCGGGTGTGGGGAGAGGGAAGAGGCTGAGTGGGGCAGGGTGTGCCAGGGCGCCCTGCTCCCCTCCAGCAGCCCAGGCCCCACGGCAACTGCCAGCTCTCGGCCCTCTCCCCTCCGGGCCTGGCCACCCTCCCCTCCCGCCCTGTCACCTCTGCTGTCAGTCAGCTCCCCATGCCCCTTTCCTCAGCAGGAGGCTGCTAAGTGGTTCTCACACTGACAGCTGACAATTAAGCTGCCATGGGCCAGGCAAAGCAGACTCCTCACCTCTCCTCCCCGCAGCCTTCCATCAGCCCCTCCTGCTCGCGGAGAGATGTGGAGGCACAGGAGGCTCCACCTGACCTCCCCCTGGGAGTGCCAGGCCTATGCAAGGAGCACGGCTCCTGTGAGCAGCCCCCCACTCCTGCCCCTCCTGGTGAAGGTGACCATTCTCAGCCAGGGGCGTTTCAGACCTCACCATGAGGGAGTTGCTAGGAGGCCTGCTGTGCAGCGAGCAGATGAGAAGAATGGGGAAGCCGTGTGGTGGGGGAACAGGGAGAGGACACATGGGAAGGCAATACCAGGGGAGGGCAGGGATGTGCACCAGGCAGCAGCAGGCCAGGGGCAGGGCTTACCCAGTGACTATCATGCCAGCTCTCACCCCACCCCAGCTTTCTACTCAACCTCAGAGGGCAGACAGCCTCTGGGGCCCCAGAGGACAGGTGTGAGACCCCACAGACCAGGCAGGTGGCTAGGGGTGAAAGTGCAAGGGCAGGCCTGGCTTTCACGGGTGTGTGTGTGCGTGTGCGTGTGCATGTGCATGTGCGTGTGTGTGTGAGCATGCGTGCACAGATTTCTTTCCACAGCACTTTTTAAACAGAAGCAAAAGTGACTGGAGAGCCTTAGGGATGTTTAGCATTCTCTAAGTGGGTGACAAGTGAAAGGTCAGTGACTCAGTGGAGGGAAGTTGGGGTCCAAGCCCCACAGCTTCACAAGCCAGAGCCCACACGGAGGGTAGAGAAGGGGACATGGAGGCAGGGAGAGCAGAGAACCTGGACCCTGACAGTGAATCGCTTCCCCTCGGGGCACACGCTGGCCCCGCCCACCACACAGAAACAGGAATGCCGGCGCAGGGGGTCCTCAGCACAGGCCCAGGTCTGGCAGGAGCGAGGCACAGGGCTGGGGGCTCGCAGGCCCTCGTGAGGCACCTGCTGGGCCAGGCCACAGCAGCAGGCGCCACGTGCAAGGCAGGGCTCTCTGGGTGCACTTTTTGCTGACGCCCCTCCCCTGCACACAACAGCCCGCTTCTCTCCGCCAGGGCAGGCTGCCCGCAGACTCTGTCCTCGCTGCCTCCGGATGCCAAAGCACCAGCTGCCGCCCCAGCTCCTGGCACCGCACCTCCTGCAGCTGGCAGGGCCCAGTTTCCTGAGGCCACAGGGCAGCGAGGCTGGTGAGGACGCGGGCAACATGGGGACAGTCGAAACCTGCTCTGCCTATGTGGGGGCTCCAGTGGGGAGGCTCAGAGAGAATGAAGGGGACGAGTCAAGCAGAGACAAGAAGGAGAAGGTGTGGAGGGAGGCCAGGAGCGGGGAGAAAGATGGGCCATCGGGACAGAAAGGAAATGGTGGCAGCTCGGAGTGCTGAGGGAGCCGGAGGTGAGAGTGAAGTGTCTGAATAAAGACAAGGTGCGCACTGGGAGGGGACAGGTACGGGATGGGAAGGCGGCCAACGAGGAAGGGGACAGTGACCTCCGGGAGTGGAAGCCAGACTTCCCCTGGACTTGACTGCTTCCATGGCAACCAGGCCCGCTGGCTGGGCACCGGCGGGATGGGCCTGGGGGGCTCAAGGACCAGAAAGGGGATGTGTGTGACCTTGGGTTTGCCACACAGTCTAGTCCCTCCCAGGAGCCAGGCCCTCCCTCCCGCTCCCTCACCTTCACTGCAGTCACAGAGAATATCCATAAAGGGAGTGTCAAGCAGGGAAAAGGGAAGAATAAGGCAACCACATGCAAAAGTGATTGGACAGAACAAAAGACGCCAGTGAAAGGGAGAGAGGCGGGCCTGGGGCTGGACCAGGCGGGCCGGGCACAGCCTGAAACAGGCCAGGCCCTCCGCCTCCCGCTCTCCTGGGGTCTCCTAGGAGAGAAGGCAAAGCCGGAGGCATGATCTGCATTCCCAGTGCAGCCCCAGACCCCTAAGGCCCAGAGCAGCCAGAGGGCCCCTGAAAGGATTTGAGGAGAGCAAGTGTGAACAGGAAACCCCAGGACGGTGGGAAGGACAGAGAGAGACCCTGAGTGGGGAGGGGAGCAGCCGGACCTCAAAGGGTTTTGTGGGGACCTCTCAGGGTGAGGATGCGGAGGCTGCCAGGGCTGGGAGGAGCAAGACCTGAAGCACCAGGGGGCGCTCGCCCCCAGCTCACAGCCCAGACTATCTCTAAACTACAACTCCCAGCAGCGCCTGAACAGGCCGAGTTCCTAAATGCCCCTGGCACAGGAAGGGGGCCGTGGCTGATGCCTGTTTCTCTCCCAGGCCAGGAGTGTGGAGCCCACAAGTGTCCCAGGTCAAACTGAATGTGCCTAGAGACCAGCTGTGGTCCTGGATTTCTGAGCCACGAGAGGGACAGAGCAGCTGCCTCCTTTTCAGCCCAGCCCAGAGCCCTCCTCCGAGAAGGTCTCCAGCCCCCTAGTCCCTCCCACTCGCCAGCACTATAGCTGTCTGTTCTGCTCATTTGGCACCTGCTGCCTGGTAACATCTTGTACTGCTCCCTGGAGAGGAAGTGTGATGTGAGAAAGACCTGGGCACGAATGCTGGCTTGTCCACCAGCACCGTGACCTCGGCCGAGAGGCAGCATCTCTGAGCCCCAGCTTCCTCCCTGGACAAAGGAACTAATCACGGCCTACCTCGCAGGTTGCCGCGGGCATTCAGGAGAGAACAGATGGGCGCGACTTCCTAACCTGTGAACCGCTCCACAAATAAACGCCTCCCGCGCTGGTATGTGCGTTTCAGTGTTCACGCTCCTTCTCTCTCTGGATCAATGAATAATTAACTCCTCTGGACAAAGTCTGCACTTTGCATGTACCTTGCATGTCCCACGCTTTATTATGCTTCTTTGTTAGAATGTCAGTGAGCCCGGGAGGACAGAGACCGTTCTCCCGCTTAGAGTCCAGGCGCGGGGGAGGCTGGGGCACCCAAATGAACCCCCCAAGCGCTGTCCTCGGGAGCTCGTTCTAGCGAGGGAGGCAAACAGGTCCAGTGACAGTTACGACACAGCGAGACGCGCGATAAAACGGACGTGTAGGTCAGGGGAACACCAGTGTCCGGGTGCACGCGGGGGCGTTTAGGGGCGACTTCCCGGGTGGATGGCCTGGCTGCTTTCCCCAGAGTCAGCTGACAGAGATACCAACCAGCTGGGGAAGAGGGCAGGGATGGCGGCCATACAGGCCGACAGAACAGCGCATACCGAAGAGCAGAGACAGGACTCACTAGCCCAGTCCTTGGCACCCACTGGCGCTCCTGGAGGGGCTGCAAAAGTGCCCTGCAAACTCTTAGGAAGGAGAATTCCTTAAGAGAGGCAGCCTTGGTGCTTAAACCCTGCAGCCCGAGACAGGCGCAGGGCCCCCGTCTGGGGCTGGGGGACGTGGAATGGGGGAGAAGTAAGGGGGGGCACTTTGGCAAGTGACAGATTCCTCCTCTGTAAACCCCGGGCAATGAGCCCTTCCTCCCACAAAGGATCGTGGACACTCATTTAGGTGATGCATGGGATACATACGTACTATAAATACCACATCTGCAAACCACACTTAGATGATAAAATGGGGGGGGGTTACCCCGCTGCCTGGTCCACCAGAGAAACATACTTAGCAATGAGTCTGAACAACAGCCATAAAAAACATCTGGGTCCTAGATAGAGGTCACCAGGACAGCTGAGTTTTGGGGAAGGAACGGAGGTTTGTGGCCCTTCACACCAGGGCAGGTCCTGGGGGCGCGGGCCCAGCTGTCCTGTGGGCTGCAGAGCGGGCACATCTTTGCCCACTAACCTCCCCCACGGGAAGTGTAGTTTGCCTGCAGGGGGTGAGGGTGGGGTTCTCTGGGGACCGTGGGGTCACTGACCTTTCGTCGGCTGGTGCACATCACCGGCTCCTCCTCTCCCGGCCCCCCCCTCGGAGAACAGTAGGGACCCTACTGGAGAAGCAGAATTGGGGAGTCAGGCACGGGGGCTACCCAGCCAGTCCCACCCCAACCTCGGGTGGTGGAGGGTCTCTCCAGGGCAGAGGTCCTCCCGCTTGGAGGGACAAGTTTGGGGCAAGGGGAGCTGCTCTGGGGACCCACTTGCTTTGGGGCCTCCAGGGAAAGAGCCTGTTGACAAACCGAGACCCCAGAAACTCCATCAGACTCATGACCACCAGCTTCTGCCCTTCTCCCAGGAGTGAGGAGGCGGCGGAGACGCAGAGGCCTCAGGCTGGTTCAGGGGCCTGTGCCAACACCATGTGCACAGGCCGGCCCTCAGCACCCAGAGGCCCTGAGCTCTGCCGCCATGCCAGCTCCTGACTCACTCTCCTCCCCGCTCTGGATCTTCACTTTCACCCTCGTTGCTGGGTCAGAGTTCACACTCTTCAATGCGTTCGAAAGCCTGACACAGGCCCCCTTCCTCCAAACTCCCCAAGTCACACACCACACCTCTCCTCCGACCCCTGCCCATCCTCCAGGCAACGCTGGCTCTCTGTCCACACCTGGTTCATGCCAGTTAGACTATGGGCATCACAGGGGCTGGGCCATATGGTTTCTGTCCCTCCGTTGTGTCTTCAGAGGGCTGTGCACACCAAGGGAGATCCTGACTAGCTGGGGCTCCTGCTTGGGGGGAGCCCTTTCCCAGGGGAGCCTCCTTGCTCTGGACCACTCGGCTTGTGAGCCCCGGGCCCCCTCTCCACAGGCCCACAGGCACGTGTTGCTATGCCTGGGTGCCAGGTCAGCTTAAGCTCTCCACCCACTCCTGCCCCCGACTGGTGTGCCTAGTGTCCGGTGCCCAGGCACCCACCTGCCAGGCCCCATGGGATGAAGGGAACTAAGAATGGTGTTTTAAAGTCCCTGAGTCCCACCCCAACCCCAAAGCCCCAGAGCTAAAGCTGGAATAACACCTGAACTGTGGGCCTTCCATAGAGGGGCGATCCTTTTGGCCTCTGTCTATGACCAAGATGGGCCACAGCCAGCACCCCCAGAACCAGGCACTGACAGGCAAGGATGTGAGGAAACCAACCAGGTGCCCATGGGCTTGGCTGGGGCTTCCTCTGTCCTAACATTTCTTGCCATAATGAGGCGCCTACAAGAAGCCAGGCCCTACTTCCCATCCTGCGGGCCTCTCCTGCTTCGTTCCTGTGGCAGATGAGCCCAGCAGAGGGCTGCCCTGGGCAGGGAGCGGTGAGAGGCGTGACAGGGAGGCCTGGGAGGTCCTGGCTGGCAGGGGCCACATCGGGACTCCTGGGCTCTGCCCCGGTGCTAAGGCCAGGGCTTGTTGGAATGGCAGGGACGGGTGAGACTAAAAATAGACGCGCAGTCCCAACAGCAGCGCCAATTAGTCGGTGTGATCACCAGCAGTCACTTCCCCTCTCCAGGCCTCAATGTTCTCCTCTGTTCAACAGTCAGAGACGTTCAAAGGACACAGGGGTGAAGGCCTGCGGTGGGACAGCTGGGGAGAGGGGACCCCACGCCCGGGCTCCCCTACTTTCCCACTCACTCCATCGTGGGCATAGGGGGCACCCCACAGCAGCAGGGGCGGGGATGAGGTGCCTACAATGGTCTTTCTCCAGCCCCTGCTTCTCTCTTTGTATTTGGATTGATAGAGAAGAAAGAATGACCAGAATGAGTGGAAGGAAACAAAATACCACCATGAGAGAGAGAGAAAGCAAGACACACCACCAGGAAAACGCAAAAGGGCGACTGGAGACAACGGCAGGAGTTCAAACATCTCTTGATGTCAGAAACCAAGGTGAGATGCGGGCGATGGAGTGTGGGGGGAGGCGGGGGAGGGGAGAGCACAGACACGGACAAACCCCCACCCCCACCCAGCACCCCGGAAAAAAAATAAAGACATGGCAGAGGAAGGGCATGGGAAGGCAAGGAAGGGGGGGAGATGGAGGAGGGGAAAGGAGCACAAAGGGAGGAGCAGCAGATCCAGGCGCAGGTGGGGGCAATCCAGTCCAATCCAAAGCAAACCAGAACTTCAAACCATACCTTCGCTGTTTAACGTCAGGTGAGCCGGACCTTGGAGAGAGGAAGGAGAGAGAGAAAGGAAAAACAAAACAAAAAGAAGAAGAAAAGAAAGAAAAGGGGAAAGAAACAAAGAAAACACGAGTCATCAAAATCAGCCAGAGGGGAGGAAAAGCTTTTGCTGCCACAATTTAAAAACCCTTTTTAACTTGTGACACACATCGGGGGAGAGCCCCAGCCCAGGAGCTGAGGAAAGGGGCCCGATGCCGAGACAGAAGGTGGAGGGCATGAGAGGGGCAGAGAGAGGGGGGAGGGGTGCAGGCGGAACCAGAGGGAGAGGGGGCAGGGAGTCGCTGCAGCGGGAGAGGAGATTTTGGTTTCTTTTTTTCATTCTTGCCGGAAAAAAAAAAAGGAAAAGGAGGAGAAGCAAGAGGCTGGGAGGCTGCTTTTTCCTTTTTCTTTTTTTCTTTTTTTTTTTTTCTTCCGGGAGACGGAGAGAAAAAAAAAAACGGTCAACGAGAAAAAACGATTCGGATGGAGGAGAAAATAAAACACGACACAAAAATCAAAGCCACCTGGAGAGAGAGAGAGTGTCCTGTTAGCGTGGGATTGAGTGGGCGAGGAGGACCTCCGCCCGCCCCCCCCCCACCCTGTCCCCCACCCCCCATGATCCTGGCACAGGAGGGAAAGAGGGGGATATGAGGGACCCAGGGGGAGCCCCACCAAAGTGAGCTTGGGAAGGCATCCGTCCAGTTCCAGTCCCCCAGTTGCTCCTCCCACACCCTCTGTGGACAGCGCGCACCCACACACGTGGCTTCTATAAGGAACTGGGGTCTGGGGGCAGAGCGAGTGTAGAAGCAGGTGGGAGGAAGCAGGATCTAGGGAGACCCTGGGCAAGGCCGGGGGGCCAGGGGTTCTTCCACAGAGAGGACTAAGGGCTGGGGCCAGCGCCCTCGGACAGCCAGGGGCAAAGACGACAGCCAAGCCCATGGGCAGAAGGCTGGGTCTGAGAGGTCAAACTCGCTCCTGAGTTGCTCTGTGGCCCCCTTTCCCCGTCGGGCCCTCTCCAAGATGACCCGAAGCTGAGTTTTGAACATGGAAAACGAAAGCCCTATTTCCAACATTGGACGCGAGAGCAGCGGGGCGAGGGGGTTGGGGTCAGGGTTACCTCGTTCCCAGACAGAGCCTGGTCAGCCCCGACCCAGGGCATCTCGGCCTTCGGGGAAGACTCTGGCCCATGGGACCAGGACCCCAGTCCCCAGAAGCCGGTCAAGGACAGCTCTCCCCGGAGAGGCGGGCCGCACCAGCCCCAGACCTGAGCCAGCCCCACTGAACCTCAGCCCTCCCATTCCCCCACCCTGCAGCCGTGGTGTCTGGCCAAGAGGGTGGGGAAGGAACGACCCTGCAGTAAGAACGGTGCCCTTGAAACCATCCCAGCTGCCGCACAAGGGGATGCAGGCCCTGGGCAGAGAGAGCGGGGCTAGGGAGGAGCATCGAGGATACAGGGCCCGGGGCGGCTCTGAGATGAAGCTGAGGGCTGGTGAGCGGGGTTCAGGAGGAAGGCACAAGGGAGCCAGGAAGGTATGGCCAGGGGCCAAGGCCTGGCTCCTGGGGGAGATGTGGTTCGTGGCGCCCGCTTCTCTCAGCAGCGCTGGCCTCTCCCCACCTCTGGGTCTGAGGCCGGTTGGGGGTTCGGGGGTCCACAGCTACTAAGGGCTGCCTCAGGACAGAACAGCTCTTGGAAAGACACAGGTTTTATTCCCAAAACACGGGGGGGGGGCATCTTGCATGAATTCCCCACCCACTCCTTCCCCCAAGAACTACTGGCATCTTCTCCCAAATCCCTAAATCCAGGACCCAGACCCAGAGCCCTAACCCCACATCTGACTCTCCCTGGCAAAAATAGACTTGCTCCAAGGCTATTGGAAACCCAGGCCTGGAAACCCGTGGCTGTGCGCCTGCCCTCTGTCCCCCACAGGCCTGTCCTACTGCAGGGGGGGCGGGGGGGATCTCTACCCTTGCAGACCCTTCCACTGCCCAGCTCCAGCAGCCTCATTAGCATGCGGCACTCTCCTCTGTCACCACAGCAACCAGCTGCTCGACTCCCTCAGGCGTGACAGCACCAGCCATCTTGGCGAGGAGAGGCCAGTCCCCTGCCCCGTCTCCCAGGACTCAGCCCAGCCAGGCCCAAGGGTGCTCTCCCTAAAGTAAGTCTCCCACCCGCCCTGAAACCTCTGCTCCCTCCCCATGCCCAGCTCCCCCACCCCTTCCATCCCAGTCCCCCCCCCCAGGTCCACCTGTGGCATCACCCTTCCACCACTGGAGGAGGCTGGCTGTGACAGATGCATTAGCAAGGGTCCTTTCTAAGGTACTTTATCTGGCTGCTTCTGTGTCTTCTCTCTGCTACAAGAGGCGGGGAAGGCAGGGAGAGACGGGGAAGGCAGGGAGAGACGGGGAAGGCAGGGAGAGACGGGGAAGGCAGGGAGAGATGGGGAAGGCAGGATCCCTCAAAAGGAGATGCTCAGCAGGAGGCTGGGAGCAAGATGGCTGGGCCTGAGACACAGCATCCAGGGGCGAGAAAAGGGGCAAAGCATGGAGGACTCAGACCTGACAGGGAACCTCGGAGTCCAGAGCACAGTGCCACACAGGAGGCCCAGCACCCCCGGAAGCCACCTCCCCCTGACTCACTGCCTCCTCTCCCCCGACACCCCAGAGGGCCAGCATCGAAAGGAGGGAGCCGGTTACAGGGACAAGCTTGGAGAGACACACGAGCAGAAATGTCACAGAGACACACACACAGAAGCATCACACACTAGGTATGTACACACACACACACACACACACACACACACACACACACACACACCTGACATGCAGGCACACGCAGCACCACATCCAATCCAGCAGACTCCCATGCTGCCCCCAAGAAATGGCCAGGTGACATCACAGGTCTCAGCCGACTCCAGTCTCAAAGCCCAGTGTCCCTTCTTGTCACTGCCTGGCCCACCTGCTGGAAAAGATGCTCCCTTCTCTCCCCACAGCAGCCCTGCCTGCTTCTCTGGCCTGGCCATTTCCCTCCCCATTTCAAGGCCTCTCTGCCCCTCCCTCCATGAGTGTCCTCCCTCTCCCACCTCTACTTCCCTCTCCTCTCCTTCTCCTGGACCAGTCCCCACCCCCAAGCCTCTCTCCTCCACCCTTTTTCTCTCTCCCTTCCCCGCTTCATCTCTCCCTTTGTTCCGGAGGAGACATGACATCAAGAGCAAGTAAAAGTCACATCAGCACTAAATCTTATCTCCAGCCCTCAGAAGGCTGCGGCCACCAGACACGCAAGCTCTCTGACACGCATAGAGGTAAACACTGCCACGGAGATGCAGACATGGGGAGGACAGATGCAGACACAGATGCAGACACTCCTCGGGGCAGAGATGTGGGCCAAGCCATGAAGACACAGCGATGGAGGCCACACTCAGACACACAGACACAGCATATATGTGCCAGACGTGCACAAAGAGCTGTATGCACATGCGTGTGTATGCACACACACAGGCCTGCAGGCCAGAACCAGGGGACCTGAGGGCATCCACAGAGAAGAGACCTCACCCAGAGAAACACTGGCTGTATGCTCAGTGACACACTGACACTGGCTGAATGCAGCCCAACTATGGGCACCACAAGGAACCACGGATTCCAGCCCACACTCGGGCTGAGAGCCCTCCCTGCTTTCCTTCCCAGGATTCCTGCGTCCCCTGCACCTCCCAGGGCAGGGCCCAGGCCCAGGGAGCTCCCAGCCCAGGGCCGTCTGTGTCCCTCCCACTCCCGCTGCTTCTCCAGGAAGAGATCACAGCGTGGCAGGTGTGGTGGCTGGGATGCCACCCCCTCTCCTTGCTGCCTGCTTCGCAGTGGCCACGGGAACTCCCCAGCAGCCCAGCTCCTAGCCTGGGCATCCAGCCCAGTCTTCCCTCTCCCTGACCTGGTCCACCCAGAGGAAAAAAAGGAATAGGGAAAATCAACCCGAGAAGTAAGGTTCAGAGAATGACGGGAACCCAGAGAAAGCCTGAAGGACAGGGACAAGAGGCAAAGAAAGGGGCCAGGGACAGAGCCCTGGAGAACAACCAGAGAGAGACAAGGCGACAGGGAGAGGACGGAGAGACCCCAGAGAGAGCCCGTGGCCTGGGCTGAAGGGAGAGGCAGGCCACCCCCACCTACCAGCCCCCGGGGCAGGGGCAGGTCCTGCTGCAAGTGTCAGTCAGACCAGGGAAGCTGCCCCTTACCCACTCCCTGGCCTGGGACAGCACCCACCCTCTGCCTGGCTCTCCAGACCAGGGATTGGATGGCACCCAGGCGCTCCCAGCCCCACCCGCCCACTCGGCCTGCAGGGCTTTCCTGAGCCTCCTCCACTGGGCTGGGCAAAGCAGTGTCTCCTCATCGCTCTGGGCGCTTTCGACTCCTCCAGCCCCATCCCTCACTCGCACCCGTCTCCCCCCTAAGAAGAAAGGCCAGTGGACAGAATGGCGCTGAAGACGGGCAAGTGGAAGGGCCTGCCCTCTGCCTGGCAACCCAATGCGGAGGGACTGGGCCAGAGGTGGGGCTGAGGCTGCCAAGGGGGTGCCCAGACATCCTTCCCGGGGCAGGGGCAGGGGCAGGGGCGGGGGAGGGAGCCCTTGGGTGGCCAACGATACCCCCTCACATAGCACCCCACACAATTGATCCGCCACTCAGTGAGCCAAAGGCCCCACTCACCTTCCATGGGGTGCTCCTCTGCAGGCCAGCAGGTGCAGGAAGGGGTGCGGCAGGGAGAGAGAGAAAGGAGGGCTGTTAGAAGGATACCAAGGACAGGGCTCAAGGAGACTGATGGGGTCAAGGTCCCCATGCGCACCCAGGCCCTGACACAGCCACCCAACCTGAGACAGAGACCGAGGCGTTTCTTGAGTCAGTGCCTCACACAGAGTCACACAGGCCGAGAGGACCCAAGCCTCCTATTACATTTCAGGAAACTCAGGCCCAGGGCAGCGAAGTGACCACTCAAGGTCACGTGGAGAATGGGAAGCAGAGCCAGGAGCACCAGGCAGCCAGGCGTCCCGCCTCCCAGGCAGCTCCTCCCTGCATTCCAGCGCATCTCTGTGACAGATGGGGACACACTCCCACAGGGCTCACCAGAGACACACTCATGCTCAGGGACACACTGACACACATCGGCCCTTACTGATCCAGAGACATGGATAATCTGTCACACAGCTCACACGCAAAGCCTTTACACACAGGACCCAGTGACCCACCCAGGGGAGAAAAGTCAGAAAACACAGTCCCGCCTCTAAGTGCTGTGTGACTCCCATCCCAGTCACTCAGCCTCTCTGAGGCCCCGGTCCCTCTTCTGCAAATGTGAGAGGGGTGAATCAGATCACTTCTGAGACCCCTTCTGGCTCCAGTTTGGGAGTTCCATGATAAATGCCTTCTTAACATCTGAGTGAGGCAAGGGGCCTGGGCTAGATGGCTACTTCAGTGGTGGGAGGGGGTGCAAAGGCAGTGGGCCAACCGGGCCCATCCAGGGTCATGGCACAGCCTTCGGGCAGCCAGCCCGCACCTAGTGGGCCTTCCTGGGCCGCGCCAGGGCTTGCCAAATGAGTCCGGAGAGAAGACAGAAGGAAGAGAGGACAAGGGCAGCTCCTTCCACTGAGCTACCCCTCCTGGAGCAGGCTGGGCTCTGGCCTGTTTAGTAGGAGGACCAAGTCAACCCTCTCCAGACACTTCCGGCTCGCCCACCCGAGAGAGCAACAGGCGGGAATAGAAATAGCACAGCCTACAAACACACAGACCCAGTGGGGAAACACACACACACACGCATGTGGGCCCCAGGATATGCGCGCATACACGCCTAAAGCTGTTCAGTCCATATTTAGACTGCAAGCACACACCATCTCCTCCTACCTCCAACCTCATTTTGCGCTATTTGCTCATCCACTCTTGGAAGTTTAGCTATACTCCAGAAACACACACTGTCATTTATCATAACTTATGCCACCCCCACAGTCCACACACTGGCTGAATGCAGAATCAATACCCGCACAGTGATCTCATACACAATACTAGATGCATACATACCACCCCCCAACACGCCCTCCGGGGACAAAGACACGCCCTGCCGTGAAAACAGCTCCCTGGTGGTCCGCCTGCCTACCTATCTCCCATCTTCTAAACCTGCACCCACGAGCCCCACGTATCCACATGTGTGAGCCGTGCTTCTGCACCACACACGGCTTCACTCTCCTGACAGCTGCATCCCCGAAAGCTGTGTCTGCGATCCCTCCTTAAGCAGACGGAATCCACAGCACCTGGGGGCCTGGGGAGCTGAGGAGGCGCCTCCCTCGGGGAGGCCCTGACTCTCCCGCAGAGCCCTGTGTCGGATCGCTCTGGCCCCATCTCTCAGGCACCTGCACAAACTAGGAGGCATGGTGACCTCTAGGTGACCCAACATGGTGGGTGTTCCGAAAAGCATTGTCCCCTGCCTCCCATGGGGTCAGCGTCGGGGTTGGGGTCATGCTGTGCTCAGGAAAGCGAAACAATGGAGTCTGGTTTGCTGCCTGCACCTCTCCTGGCTCTGAGAGGTGGCGCCTGGGGACTCACCTGTGCCCCTCACCTGCCATCCCAGGCCCCTCCAGGCTCAGCCCCACACCCTCTACACTCTTCTCTCTTCTCCTCAGTGGTAGGTCACTGCTGGGGCTTAGGGCCCCGCGCCCCCCCCCCCAAAACTGTGCCTGCAGCCCCGCCTCTCCTCTGGGTGCCAGTCCTGCACCCTCAGCTGTCCGCTCAGCAGTCACTTGTCTGCCATCCAACTCCACCACTAACACCACACTCCACACCTCCACCCCCCTTACCTGCGTTTGGCAAAGGCACTGCTTTCAGCCAACATTTCTTGAGCACCCACAAGGCGACCCACACTCTGCCAGGCTCCAGGGATCCCACTAGTGAGCCACGCACCATGCAGCCCCCAGCATGTGCCGGCGCGCATCCGCCTCAGTGTGCCTGCGTGAGCTCAGCTGTATCCCCTACCTCCTCCGGACAGAGAAACCCCGAGCACAGAACCCCTCTGGCCTTTGTCCGGTCACCAGAGCCCTCGCCCTCACCTGGTTTCCTGTGTGAGACTCCTGCTGGTTGGTCTCCCTGCCCACCCCCAGGCTGGCTCCCTTGGCACCAGTACCAGATACACCTGGCCAAATACGGCTGTGATCAGCGTGCACACAACACACACATGCACACACGCGCAGAACTTTCCAGTGACTCTGGTGCAAACCTCTCTTCTGTCCTCTTGATCTGTGTATCCACCTGCCTTCAGAAAAGCTCCCACTGAGTGTCTCATGGGCTTTTCACACTCCACATGTCCCAGATGGACCTCAATACCCTCCCCACAGGCCCTCTCCCTCCTACATTCCCTGGTCAGGTTAGGCACCCAGCAATCGGCCCTGCTCTGTCTTCATACCAACCCCCATGCCCACCAGTGCCACCTTCTAAAACCTAAAAACTAAACTAAGCTCCTAGAAACCCTTTTCATCCCTCCATCACCACCAGCACAGATCCGCGGCCAGGCCCTCCTCAGATCCTCCCCTCAGGACATTCATAAGCCTCTTAGCAATCTCCCCTTCAGCAGGTCTTTTCCCCCTGCAACTCACAGCCCAAAGTGTCCAACCAAGTGATGCCCCTGCTTAAAACTCTTCAGGACTTCCAGGGCCTAGTGCATTCAGTTTGACCACCTCTCCCTGCAACCGCCTTTCCTGCAACAATCCAGGCTCCAGACACACCCACTCCCTCCCCATTTCCCTGATGGGCCACGCGTCTGCACATGGGATTCCTTCGGCTCGAAGCACCCTCGCCCAGCCTCACTCCTCTCATCCTCAGCAGCCTAAACAAGTCGCCTCTTGCCCTAAGGCCAGGTCGATATAGCTCTGCCTGTGTTCTGAAGTGACCTCCCAAGCAGAGCAAGCCACCCCTCTTTGGTGTCAACTCTCCATATGCACATTGTGTCATTATTTATTTCAGTTATCGGATCTTCTTGCATTTTCATCTCTGCTTCCCGACTGGAATGTGAGATATCCAGGAGTGAGGACAATGTCTCATTCATCTTTGTATATCTAGCTGCTTGCACAGTTCCTGGCTCAGGAAAAAACATGGCTATGTTTGTTGAATGAATAATAAAAAGCACTTCTCACGTAATGCCTGGCTGTTTCCATGTACTGTATCATTTCCTTACCGCCACCCTCTGGTTGTGGATACTGCTACTACTCCCTTGTAGAGATGGGAAAACCAAGGCTCGGAAAGTGGAAGAAACTTTTCCAAGATCATATTGGTCATGAGGGGCAGAGTCAAAATCTGAACTCAAATCTGTCTGGCATTAAAACTTCCAATGAGCCCTAGCTGGTTTGGCTCAGTGGATAGAGCATCGGCCTGTGGACTGAAGGGTCCTGGGTTCAATTCTGGTCAAGGGCATGTACCTCGGTTGCAGGCTCCTCCCCAAGCAGGGTCAGGGTGCGTGTGGGAGGCAACCAATCAATGTGTTTCTCTCACATCAACATTTCTCTCTGCCTTTCCCTCTCTCTTCCACTCTCCCTAAAAATCAACGGAAAAATATCCCCGTGTGAGGATTTACAAAACAAAACAACAACAAAAACTTCCAGTGAAACTATGTTCTTGGCCTGGAAGTCAAGACTCCTAGAACTGCCTTTCATCTACAGTTCTGATTCAATCTCCCTCAAGGCACCACGGTCTTGGTCTCCTCCCCCTCCCCGCCCCCCCTGAGGCCCCTGACTCACATCCTCTGCCCGGTCCACTAGACTCCTCCTCTAGGCTGTTTTCCTGATGGGAAAGCCCTGTGCTTCCCTTTCCACCCCCACAAACCTCACTCAGCCATCCTGCAAGAGCTGGCCTAGTCCCACCTCCTCCTTGAAGCCTTCCCTGACCACTGGGATTAATAGCCATGGAAGCAAGAACAGTGCCTGGCACGTTGTAAAGCAGGGGTCCTCAAACTACGGCCCACGGCCACGTGCGGCCCGCCGAGGACATTTATCCGGCCCGCCAGGTGTTTTTGCCGCCTTGTTTTTTTTCTTCAAAATAAGATATGTGCAGTGTGCATAGGAATTAGTTCATAGTTTGTCTGTTTTTTAAATTATAGTCCGGCCCTCCAACAGTCTGAGGGACAGTGAACTGGCCGCCTGTTTAAAAAGTCTGAGGACCCCTGTAAAGGATTTCCATACATTAACTCATTCAGTCCTCAATCAACATTATAACGACCATTTTACAGAGCAGGACATTGAAGAACCATGTGATTAAGAAAAGTGCCCAAGTCCACACAGTTAGCAAGTAGCAAAGCTGGGATTCGAACCCAGGCAGCCCATGCTCTTCGCCATTCTGCCATGTGAGCTGCCTGTGAGAACATCTCCCTCATCTCCGATCTCACAGCAGCCACTCCCTGTACCGCTCTCTTGAGCAGCTGGTCCCATTCTGCCCCGAGCCATTTCCAACCTCAGAAACTGTCGGGACCACAGGTATCGGATGTTAGAGCTGACAGTGGGTCCATACACGTGACCTCGTTTTACTCAATTTCACACACACAGGTTGTGTGCCCGCCCCACCAGAGGACGTAGATGGTATTGTCTTGCAGCAGATGTGTGATTGCAGCAGATCCGTCATTGAGGACAGTGATGAAGACCAGAACAAGAGAAAGGGAACGGTCCTGAGCAGTCAAAACTGACATCGTAACAGTTATGCATGAAAACTGCCATTTTCTCACGGGAGAACCTCAGAGCCTGCCCCGACTCCACTGTTCCTGACACGCATCCTACCTACCGTGCTTGGGCTGCTGGACTCGATCCAAGTTCACAAACAGAGAAAGAGAGAGCGATGGAGATGACTTGCTCTCTGATAACTCCTCCTAAGGACAGAGATGGGAAAACTAGAAAAGGCTAAGGATTCAGAAGTCCAGCCCGGCCGGTGTGGCTCAGTTGGTTGGGCGTTGTCCAGTGCGCCAAAAGGTTTCAGGTTCAATTCCCAGTCGGGCTGTGGACTCGATGCCCAGTAGGGGATGTGCAGGAGGCAGCCAATCGATGTTTCTCTCCCTCTCTCTCCTCTCTCTCTCCCTCCCTCTCCCTTCTTCTCTCTCTAAAAATCAATTGAAATTTTTTCAATTAAAAAAAAATAATAAAAACAAAGAAGTCAAAGTTCCAGCAGCCAAGCATCGTCTCAAACCTCAAGAAAGGGACAACCCAGTGCAGTACCTGAGGGGAGTCACGACATCCTGAGTCACCGGACGAGGGAAAATCACATTCCAAGTGCTCTGCTGTGCAGGCAGGAGCCATGTAACCCACAGGAAGATTCCCGTCGGAACGGTAGAGATGGCAGTGAGCTGTGTGTCTTAATGGCAAGTGAGTTCTTCCTCGAGGGCTCAGAAGACAGATTCTCCGGATGGATTTGCACCACCCTCTCTCAGGTAGGGACCGCTGGCCCGCAAATTCAGGAACACCCTCACACCCCGACTTAAGGAAGAAGCTGTGGCCTGAGAAATCGGGGCAGTCACTGGTATCTGATCAAATGCCACCCCCAAGCACCCCAATAAACCAGTAGCCGTGGATGCAGCCGGCTGGCCTCAGCTCTGTTCTGGAGGCAGCACGGACATAGGTGGGGCGGCAGGTCCCGGAGTGGGCGCGGGTGCAGAGGCCAGCGCTCACATCTCAGGGGTGGCCGCGAGGATGAAATGAGAGAAAACGTTCCGGCACCCAGCGAGGTGCACTGGCTGCCAGGCCCCACGCTCTCATCCTCGGCTGTGTGATCTGACTCTCCTTTTGTTCCAACTGCCCCTTCGCTGTCTGCAGCTGCTCCTCTCCCTCCTCCTCCCAACTGGATGCTCCTCTGAAGTCTTTCACCTTCTCCTTGAGCACCTCATCCGACTCCAGAGCTTCAAATACTATCGCTCCACCCATGCGATTCCCAGGTCTCCATCTGCAGCCCCGCCTTCAGTTCAAAGCTCTGGTCCCGTTACAGTCCGGACACCTCCGTCTAGGAATACCAAGGGGCACTCCAACTCAGCGCATGCATGATCTGCGGCCAAACCTGCTCCCTTGCTGACTTCCCCCTTTCCTCTCACCCGCCTACCCACCGTCTTCCAACATGCACACCGGAGTCTCATCCTCTCGGGCCCTCCCCCCACCTCCACACACAAGAGACAGAGACCCACAGGTCCAGCCTCAGCAATGGCGCCGCCACCCTTCCCCGCCATGCTCCCAGGCAACCAAGGGGCAGGGCCTCCACATCTCTATCCTGAACTGACTCCCAACCGACTTCTCTACCACATAACTCGGCCCCCTGTCATCCATTCTACCTCGCTCCCGGCTTCCGACACAGCTCTTACTGTTGATCAACCTGCTCGAAATTCTTTTCTGGTTCTATCGATCCCAACCTGCTTCTCCTGCTTCAGAGGCCACCATTTTCCCTGCACTCACTGCCGACGGGACTACACTGCCCCCCCCCCCCGCCCATGCCTTTGTTCTCACTATTCCTTTGCTTGGAGTGACCGCCCCAAATCATATAATCAGCTCTCAGTGCCAATCTTAAATAGCCTGCCTTTTATCACTGACCCTCCCAACCTGTACTCTCCCGTTCTTCAAAATCCCAAGAGCACTCGCCTTTAATAGTAACTACCACTGACTCACCACGTAGTATGTGTCAGTCCTCATTTAATTCCCACAACACACCTATGAGGTTTAGGCATGGGTGTCCCCACTGAGGAAAAAATTAGTCTGAAGGTTAGTACTCACCTGCTGCCACAGGCTCATGGTGAGTAAAGAAGCCAGGCTCAAACCCAGGTCTGAGCCTCGGAGTCTGTGGTTTAATCATGAAGCCTCGCTGCCTTGCTGCCTCGCTGCCTCTCTCTGGATACCTAGTACCCCCCCTTTCGTGTTGCCCTTTTGCTGTTGTTTATCAGCATTTTCTGTAAGCTGGGCACTATTCTAGGCATTTCACAAGATTTAGCTATTTAATTCTCACAACAAATCTCTAACATAGGCACTATTATTGTCCCCATTTTACAGATAAGGGCAGGGAGAGTTAAGTCCAAGGTCCATTGCCCAGGCAGTCCGGCTGCACAATCTGCTCTGGTAGCCACCGCTGGACTGTTTTTGTTGTTTTTATCTGCTTCCCCCGTGAAACCGCTCCTGGAGCTGCGTCTCATTCATCTCTGATTCCCCTTCAGGCCCCAACTCGAGGCCCGTCACGGAGGAGGCCTTGAAAGCTGCCTGTTGAATGAAATCGAGGAACTTACAAAACACACACGTGCAACACACGCACCCACCCCCTGCCGACACACACTTTACCATAGTTTCCCGTTTCTCTCCCAAGCGAGGTACATGCCTGACCCTGTCCTATACCTCTGCCCCCACTCCTCGGGAGTCTCCCCGACACCTGCACACCCTTTCTTCCCTGGTCACTTTTCAGCCCTTTCTCTACACACACAAGTGGCATGAGGAGGAGTTCACACGCAAAGCACTGCAAAATTCCCGTCTCTCCCCGCTTTGGCAGATAATCAGCACCAACACACACTGAGCTGCTCCCACTTAGCTATGTCTTCCACTGCCTGTGGCCAGACACCCCAGAGGAGAAAAGGACGTTCCCTAGCATGGAGCCTCTCACCCAATGGGTGGGCCCAGACCTGGGAAGGCAGGGGGAGCGCAAAGGATCCACAAATCCAGAGAAACACCAAATACCTGAAGGCAGATCGTTTGTCTTGCATACGAAGCTAAAACTATTTTTTCTAACGCGTATTTGAGTAACCACAGTGGCAAATACAACATCCAAGTCATCTAGAAGCTCCCCTGAATTCATGGCAGCTTCGTGTCATCTATTTTCACAATAAACAGACATAAAAAGAACTACTATGTGGAAAGGGAACTGTGGATTACTGACTTTAAAAATGTCCTTAATCTCGGAAAAAGTTGAGAACCACTTAAAGCAGATAATGATGAAGTAACTGGAGCTTGCAGGGAAGCCCTGAGCTCTGAGGTCAGGAGCCAAGCCTGCTTCCCTTAAAGGCTTCCTTCCTTAACCCTGATACCTGGAGGGGGCGGGCGGGGGGGCCATTGCGTTCTTCCTTGGCTAGGTGAAAAGGTACTAGAAGTGTAAATGAGCACAGGAGGTTACAAAAGCTGCCCAGAAAACAAGGGACAAAAATATAAGGAGAGGGAACGGGGTCATGGGGTGGGGAGGGGGTCGGAGTTGTCACTGTGCCTGTCCTCTTCCTCTCCAGATTCAATCAGCATTTACGACCCCCACCCACGCCCATGCACACTCACATCTGAAAATATGCACGTGCATATTTTCATGTGCATATACAGCCTCCCCTCCAGCTTTTATTCTTTCAGATACGTATTAATATCTCTTCATTCACTCCACAAATCTTTATCAAACACCCACTAAGTGTCTGGTACTATATTAGGTACAGGGAACACAGAGAGGAGTCTCCCTGCCTTTTTATCGCAGACAAAGCACCACTCGCTCAACAGATACTACACACGCGGAAGCACCCTGCCCCTGCCAGCTGCCTGACTCCCACCTAATATCTCCCTTCCCTTTTTCCTCATGAAACACGCACACACGCACACAACAGGTTAGCTACGGAGGAGCCGCCTCTCCCAGCTCCAACACAGCTGACACAGACATTCACCAGCACATATACACAGGACACACAAAACAGTCCCTCTCAACACCGGTGCGCTCAGACGCACAAGCACACACTTGGTTTGGCTCACTGGACGCCTCTGGCTGATGAAGCCTTTCAGAGAACGAATAACACACGGGCTCCGTTTGACCAGGGTGCCTCTGGCTGCATCTCTCGTACACCCAGGCCCAATTCTGCACAGTGAGACTGTGGACCAATTACCATAGCCTGCGTCTCTGGCTCAGATTTCCCTTCCATCAAGTTAGAAGGGTGCTTCGTCCTATTTTCTTAAGAAGGTTTTAAGGGGAGGGGTCGTAGGGACCGCAGAATCACGTGAAGGTCACAGAAAGAAGGATTCCTCATGGAGTCCAGGTGTCTCGATGTGATGAGGCCTCACGTTAAAACACATGCCCATGGGCACCTGCACGTGAGCACATGCCCTCACACGTGAGTAGCCCTCACTCTACTGGGCACTGGACTTCAATCTGTAAACATTACTATTCAAACAGTCCCATTCACACATCTACTCACTGCCAGACCCACGGCCTGTGCGTGCAGGCAATCACACACACACACACACACACACACACACAGTTTCACAGCTTTGAGAGCACCTGGGTTCCTTGGAGGAAAGGTGAGAAGGTGTCGGATTAACTTAATAAACACAGTTCCTGAAGACATAACCCCACAAACCCTCCTTATTCCTTCTTCCTTCTTCCTCTACCACAACTATAGATACACAATCACAATCCTGGGCAGAGTCCCGAGTTCCCAAATTCAGGGCTACCCTGCAGGCGCAGCTCCTCCGGGGGCTGTCCACAGGCGGACAACCTGCAGGCGGGGCACACACGTCTGGCTCCCAGCCCCACCGCAGTCCCAGGGCGGCCACACTAGACTGTGGGCACACACGTGCACACGCCTGCGAGGAGGCCGCAGCTCCGAGGGGTGCTGAGGGAGGGAAAGCATGCCTGTCCACACGTATCTGCAGAAAACAGCTGCCACTGAGCAGGCATGAAGGAGATGGGGACGCGCCCCCCACTCCCCAGGCAGACCAAAATGCAAGCGCCTTACCATCGCGCCTTCCCCCACCCCCAGGAAGACCAAAGCCCGCCCAGGCCTGGTGCAACCCCCCACCTAGTCCCCTCCCTTCACCCCTCTCTGCCCCTGGCAGCTGGGGAGCAGGCGGAAGCTGCCCCTCCCTTCAACCTCCCTTTCAAGCCCCTATTCCACCTCCGATTCCACACTCCACTCGAGTCCATGCTCCAGCCGCCTCCAGACACCAGCCCCCCTCCCACAGCGCAGGCTGGAAAGGGCTGGATGTTTAAGACAGAAGCTCCCACTCCCTGTCTCTCACCCGGGAGAAACGACCAGCCATGTTTTTGTCCCTCCGCAAATCCGTCATCTCCTAGCCGTGAGCAGAAGCTGCAGCCACCCTTTCCCGCATTTTTCCTTCACTTTCGACCCTGCCAACTCTGCGGGAAAGAAACCCTCGGTTCCCACGGCCCCGGAGCGCGCACCACCGCCGCGCACCCTCCCTCGCCCGCACGCGCCTCCTCCGCACGCACGCCGCCCCACGCCCAGGCTTTCATCCCCCGGTCGCCGCCCAGCCTCACACCCGCTCCCGGCCCTTCACCGAGGGCAGCACAGGCCGCCGCCCGCAGCACCCGTCTCGCCCGCCGGTGACGACCACGCCCCCAACACGGACCCCACCCACAGCCCTTCGCCGACCCTCACAGGCACTGCTGCCCGCCCCCCATCCCGGCGACCTCAGTGGCCAAGCCACACAGACCCAGCCACTGTCACAGGACTCCCTCGCAGGCCCCCGACCAAACGCCGCTGAGGCCTCGTCCACCAGGCCCCACCCACTGCCTCAGAGGCCCCGCCCACACCGACCCCACCCACGGTCTCTTAAAGGCCCTGCCCACACCGACCCCTCACACTGCCTCACGGAGGCACCGCCCACACAGACTCCACCCGCTGCCTTTCAGTGGCCCCGCCCACACCGACCCCTCACACTGCCTCAGAGGCTCTGCCCACACCAACCCCTCACACTGCCTCAGAGGCCCCGCCCACACCGACCCCTCACACTGCCTCACGGAGGCACCACCCACACAGA
>PVJC01004121.1:0-65836 GCA_004026665.1 Murina feae | reverse complement strand
TTTGAAGTGTATATCTCCATCTCGCCTTAGGACAAACTGTGTTAATAAAAAGCAAGGGGTCCTGAGACAAGGAAATCTTAGTTTCTTTACGAGGCTTCTCTGACCCCCAGATGCCTTTCAAAATTATGCTTCATCTCTGGACTCTTTATTCAGTTACACACAGCCCTTCTCCAGAGGTTGCTGAACCTTCTAGATACTGGAACAAGAACCCCAGCACATACATACTAGAATTTATGCAAATGAGGTGACTTTAGATAAGCTCTTATTTACCTTTAGAATTGGGGCTGCTTGCCAGAGGAAATAACCAGGTGCTTAGATTGGAACTTTCAGTCCCTAAACCTACCCACCCACCATTCCCCAACCTCCAGGGAGAGAAGAAATGAGAATTGAGTGATTCACCAATGGCCAATGATTTTAGTCATTCATGCCTGCATAATGGGACCTTCATAAAAACCCTAAAGGATAGGGTTTAGAGAACTTCCAGTTTGGTGGATATACCCATATGCCAGGAGGGTGCCACACCAGACTTCAGAGACAGAAACTCCTATCTCTAGACTCTTCTAGACCTTTCTCTACATACCTCTTCATCTGGCTGTTCACTTGTATCCTTTATAATATCCTCTGTAATAAATACTGATAATAGTAAGTAAAGTACTTCCCTGGGTTCTCTTGTAATAAATTATTGAATGTGACAAGGAAGGGTTCATAAGAACCACCAATTTGTAATTAAGTCAGACAAAAGTGTGGGTCACCTGGGGACCCATTACTTGAGATTAGCATCTAATGTGAGGGGTAGTCTTGTGGGACTGAGCCCTTTACCTGTGGTGTCTGCACTACAGGTAGTGTCAGAATTGAATTAAATTTTAGGAAACCTTATTGGTATCCAAAGAGAATTGAAGAATTGCTTGGTGTGGAAAACCCACCCATTTGGTGTCAAAAGTGTAATGATGAGGGCCAGGATCCAGCTATGATTCTGTCATTTGCTTCCCCAAGGAAGATTTTTCAATAGGCATTGCAACTCAGTTTAATATATAAAATTTGAATTCTGATACTACCCTCTGGCACAGGGTAAGTACTCGGTAACATTTATAATAATGATAGTTATAATGTTAACAGTGAATGGCACTAGATGTTACCTGCAAAATTAGACCTCAGTCCTTGTGTTATAGAAGACTGGAGAAAAACCAAGCAATGCGTAGAGAAATGGAGTTCCACTGCTTTTTTATACCAGCAGGTTCAGCAGAGTTGCCTCTCAAAATCTGAGCAAAAAAATGAGGGAATTTTCCCTTTATATTTTCCCAGTGCCTTTGTCTCTCAAATATGGGTTTTCCGGACATTTTGCAGGTTTTGCAAAAGGCTCCATGTGCTCTGAATGGAGGCAGTGAGACCATATCTTAAGGTCGAGCCTGATCACTTCATCTGGGGTGGGTTATGGCCTCTCTAAAATGGTTGTAGTACTTAGGCAAATAGGTCTTGCAGGACCAGGTAATTAAAGGAGCAGTGACTAGACTATAGGCTATTAAGAATGTGCATTAGATTAATGGCATAGATTCCTATTGCTAGACCCCTAAAAATGACTCATTTTCCCCATCATTTGAGTGTGGCTAAGAAAGAAATCAGAGCCAAGAACTGAATGACAATTGAAAGTTTATTTAGAAAGTCACAGAAGTAGAAGAAGTGAGCCAGCAGGGCTGCATGAATGAGGAAATAAGTTATAGAGGCAAAAGAAGGGTCCGTGGAGCTTAGGAGAAAGAAAGCAAAGGTATGCATTTTGAGGGAAGAAAGGCATGGGCTTACTCAAGAGAGAGAGAGCACAAACTTGAGGAAAGAAGGGTGTGGTTAGAGGTGCAGAGCTGAGACAGAGCACTCACTGTGTCCTTCATCTGAAGGGTTTTTGTCTGGAGTTCTCAGGAGAGGATTTCAAAACAATATTTATAAGCTTTCCAGGTGTGTCCTTTCAGGGTCATGGTCTCTACTGATTGCTTGGCACTAGGGTAGGGAGTCATTAGCCATTGAAGCTGGTCCTGAGGTCAGCCATGGCATTGCTCCATCTGATTTTGCTGCTTTTCTGGACCTGGAGCTGAAATACAACTGAGGCCTAGATGTTATCTCCAGTTTGACCAAACTCTGTCTTTGTGATCAACAGACCTGAGGCTTTGTTCCTAAGATTACGTGACGGAGGCCAGCATCTCATAGCCCTGAGGTATTAATGTTTAAGGGAGTGGTCATGCAAGGGCTTATATGGCGTCATATGAGGCGATTCTTTGGCCCTCTTGTTCTTCCTCTAAGGGTGTCTACCATATGACTAAGCGACATGCCAGAGAAAGGAAGGTCAGGGGAAGGTCTGAACCCCATGAGCAGTGATATGAAAAGTCAGAGGATCTAAACCTCATGAACAGTGATACGCTAGGAGTATAAAGGTCCCTCCTACCTTACAACACTTGTTTTCCCAATTTTGCCCATTGCTAGGCATCCGGGCCTTTCCTCATTGGTGACCTTTTGTACCTAACCTATTGTTCCTATTCTGCTCATGTCTGTCTGACTGCCTACTATATCAATAATAGTTGCCGCATTCACAACATAACTAAAGACAACACCTATTCATTGACTATATCTGACCTGATCAACAAGAACTATACATTGTGGCAAAACCCCTGATACCAGGAGAAAATGAATTCCTGCTGCACAATTCAAACTCTAAGCCTCCCTGTTCGAACTGCAAACAAGTTCTATGATGCCTGCCTGCCTCTAAACTGTGTGGAACTCTTGGGATTCAGCCATCATGTCATACGTTCCCATGTGATGTATTGTTTCCATCAGAGTACTCATCCTAGTTTTTAATACAATTTTGTCAGAGCAGGGCTAGATCCACTTTGATTCTCCATTATTTCCAAGCACAGTGCCTCGGGAAGAGTATATTTATAACAGATGCTTAATGAGCACGTATTGAATGAATAAATGAAAGGACAAAAGAACGAATGATTGGTTAAATGCTCTTCCCTTGAGGCATTTCAGAAATAGGGGAGTGATACAGGAAATTCCCCAGCCAGTAAAGGTTAAGTTGGCTCTGTTTATCACAGAATGTGTGGCTTGGCAAATGCAGTTCATCAGAAAGAAAAAAAACCAATAACATTGAAACATATGCTAGTGGGAAGTAGCGATGAGCTTATTTTTCTTCTAATGAAAATCAGCCTAGCCAGGGATCCTGGGGAGCCCCAGCTGATGTGATAAAGCCACAGAATAACTGCAAGAAAAGCAGATTGGGTAGGTCCCGTTCCACAGAAGGTCCAGTTCAACCCACTGGCTAATTACAGCACACACAATACCCAGCGCTGTTCAGTTTGTCACCGGAGGCATTGGCCAGATCAATGTAGGGACATGAAAAACAAAACAGCATTTTTGCCAAAGTCCTCGAATGTTCAAGCCTTGTGGTTTCTATTCAGACCATTGGTAAAGGATTACAGGATTCTATTACCTTTATGGTTTCAATCTGCAGTGAGTCCAACAGAAAGAGAAACTTCAAGCCTTGCCTTCTGAAATTGGGAAATGATTCCTGTGCTTGGGTTGATGGGAAGGGAGGATGGGGCCTCTGCTGCAAGCACTAAGCTTTCACGCAGCCTGGATGGCCTGAGCCAGGGTCTCTGCAATTCCTTCTCCACCTATTGGCCTGGAAAAAAGGAAGAAAGGTTCACCATGGAGACCTTCTCCAAGGGAAGCTGTGTGATTTAATGAACCTTTGGAAGAGGTTTCACTTTTCACGCCTACAAATGGTTCTTGGGTGTTTGTCCTATGCCGCAGGACTTGGCACCTTTCTTCTAATAGCAAATAAGTCAGAGCCTCCCTCCCATGCATCTTGGAATCTGAGGGTCTTTTCCATCAGGGTTCATTTTCTTTAAAATTTCTATCCTGCTTATCTGATAAGACTAAGGATGGGGCCTCTTTGCTGGACCCTTACTATTCCCAAAATCTGAAAATAGAAGGTTTCTTAAAAAGTAGACTCCATATATGTCAATCCTGGATAATTTCTGCCAACACCATCGTATAAGAGAGGAAGGAGAAAGCGTTTAATCTGTGCTTCTATCCATTGCTTCTCAACAAGTATGTTGGTCCATCTTAACGTATCTCCTAGATTTCTTTCTTTCCCTTTGACCTTGTTAAACACATGTTGGTCACATCACCAAAAGGGTCTTTGATTTCACAAATGTGTTCTGGAGCCTCATTGAGAACCAGATTTCATGGTTGTTGATCAAATCTGAGAAATGGCTAATAAATGATGGGAAATCTATGTGATTCCATTTTGAAGAACTTTTAATGGCATAGTAAATATGTATATTAGGTAAAAAGAAATCAGAATAAAAATTATATATATATAGTATAATCTCAATCATATTCATAAAAGAAGGGAAAGCATCAATACATTATAATTAGATTATAATGAATTTTTATTCTCTGAAGTGTTTTCTTTTTCTATTTTTTAGTTTTCCACAGTAAATTTGCATAACTTTATTAGAAAATATTTTCCTCATTATCTCCTAAGGCATATGACAAATGAGTCTCAAAATAGTAGAATTTCTATTCAACATACTTTGAGAATTTAAGCAGTCTTAAAAAACAAAAATATGAACAGACAAATATTCATGTAAATATAAATATTATGTATACTAATATAATATTAATGTGTTAAAAATTTCAAAATATATAAATGTAATATATAAGTAAATACATTTAAATATATTTATATTATATGTCAATATATTTTAAGCACATTATGTCACCAACTGAAACTCTTTGCCCAAATGTAATCATTGTTAACTTGATTGTAAAGTTTTCTATATATTTACATGTGTGTATGTTTTATATTTGTACATATATGGGTTTTTTAACATTAATGGGATCATTTCATATGTATTTCTCCATAAATTTTTTTCTCATCTAGTAATATACGTTAGAAGTTGAACTTATATCTCCATAGAGACCTATCTCTTTTATTTTTAACTGCCCTATGATTATATAGCAGTAGAGGCCCAGTGCATGAAATTCATCCACTCAAGGGGCAAGGGTCCCTTAGTCCGGCCTGTACCCTCTTGCAGTCCGGATGCCGTTTGGGAATGTCCGACTGATGGCTTAGGCCCGCTTATCCTTAGCACTGCTGTGGAGGCGAGAAAGTCTCTCACCACCGCCACTGGGCTCGCCAACCATGAGCCCGGCTTCTGGCTGAGCAGCGCTCTCCCTGTGGGAGTGCACTTACCACCAGGGGGAAGCTCCTGCATTAAGCATCTGCCCCCCTGGTGGTCAGTGGGCATCATAGCAACTGGTTGTTCTGCCATTTGGTCAATTTGCATATTAACCTTTTATTATGTAGGATTGGTACACCCTAAAGTGTTCATCCATTCCCTTACTAATGCACATGAGCCAAGTTCCAAGTTATTACTACTCTATTCTTGAGTGTACAAACAATTAATTGTATGTTCAAGTTCATGACAATATTACAGTCATCTTTTTCAATGAACTCACTTTTACATATACTCTGTGCATATATGAAAGTATCTCTGAAGATCAGATTTTTCTAAGTAGAAATTCTCAGTGAAAAGTCACATACATTTCATTTTGATTGGCACTGCTGAATTGTCCTGCCAAAAAGATTGTGTTAACTAACTTTCCATTAATAGCATAAACACGTTCTTAGGTAAATTTTTCTTTTCAGATTTAGAATGAGGGCTTTCTCCCAGATTTTCCCGGATTAGTCTGATTTGAAGATCATCAAGACAATAATCCATATTAAGCAAATATGGAATCCATCATCAAGTTTCTTGAAGCAAGATGACGTTACAGTAGATTTGAGTCTTTAGAAAACAGAGCTATTCTGGAAATAACCAGAATAGAAATTGTTACCTTTTGAAGAGTTACAATACAATAATCAACACATCAGTTTTACCAATCATGATTTAATAGCTCTTAAATGATGCATAAAATAACTTTTATTTTATAATGCCTCAAAGGAAAATGTAGCTACTTATATTTCCTCATTATGTCTGTTTTGGATAAATGGGCAGAATCCATCATCCTGATGATTAAACGCAGCTGAGAGATGTTGCAGCCAGGATATCTCTGTACCTAAAATAGAGCAGTCACCAGAGTCTGAAAAAGCCCTGGTAAGTGAGGGCTTCTCCCAGCACTTCTCCAGTTAGAAAGCACAGTATTTCTCTGCTTTTATACATGGTAGACTTCCTCACAGTGCTGGCAATGTCCTTTATGCACATTTCTTCACCTCCTATTCACTTTCTAAATTTTTAAAAAATTATTCACTTATGCAATAAATTGAGCATAAGAAACTAATAAAATAGACACCCAGATACCTACTATCCAGATTTAGAAAACTCATTATTTTGTATAATTTGCTTCAAACTTTTTTAAAGAAAACAATAAGATGTTGCCCTAACCGGTTTGGCTCGGTGGATAGAGCGTCGGCCTGCAGACTTAAGGGTCCCAGGTTCAATTCCAGTCAAGGGCATGTACCTTGGTTGCGGGCACATCCCCATTAGGGGGTGTGCAGGAGGCAGCTGATCAATGTTTCTCTCTCATTGGTGTTTCTAACTCTCTATCCTTCTCCCTTCCTCTCTGTAAAAAATCAATAAAATTAAGAAAGAAAGAAAGAAAGAAAGAAAGAAAGAAAGAAAGAAAGAAAGAAAGAGAGAAAAGAAAGAAAGATGTTACTATTGAATGCTTAAATTCCCAGTCTATTCTTCTCCGAGAGGTAACCTGCATCCTGAAGTTGTCATAGTACCTTTTCCATTCATGTTTCATATTTACACAGCACACATATAAAAGTCCACTTGCAATACACAGCATTATTTTTCCATTTTTTAATTTACAAAGATAGGATCATACTATAGATATGCTGAACTTTGATCATTTTTACTCAAATTTTTTTCCAGATAATTGTTTAACTAATATCCATAGAGATAGTCAATTCTTTCACATCAACTGTTGAATTGTATTCAAGTACATGATCATACAAATATACATATAATTATTGTGTATTGATTCACATTTAATTGGCTTTTAAAATATTTCTATTACACATGCTTTGTAAGTTTTATTGCTACTCTGATAGGAATACACACACACACACACACACACACACACACACACACACACACACACACTAGGGGCCCAGTGCACAAAAATTTGTGCACTCAGGGGGTCCCTCAGCCCAGCCTGTGCCCTCTCACAGTCTAGGACCCCCCGGGAGATGTCCACCTGGTGACGTGCCTGGCCAGCCTGGGTGAGGGGCTAATGACTGTTTGCAGGCTGGCCAAGCCCCCCAGTGGAAACCCTCACTCCATGTGGGTGGGCCACCCTGAGTGAAGGGCTGAGGGCCGTTTTCAGGCTGCCCACAACCCCTTCAGGGTTTGGGTCGCTACTGGGATGCCTGGCTAACCTGGGTGAGGGGTTGAAGGCCATTTTATGGCTGCCCACAGCTCTCATTGACCCAACGTCCCAGTGAGGCTGGCTGGAATCAGGTTCTGGGGTTTATTTATCTTCTATAATTGAAACTTTGTTGCCTTGAACAGCCTACACAGGCAGTTTCCTCCATCGCTGGTGCAACAGAAGCCTCCTATTTGCTCTAGCTCCGTGGCTGCTGGCTGTCATCTTGGCTGGGTTAATTTGCATACAGCCGCTCTTATTGGCTGGTGGGTGAGGTTTGACTGGTGGGCGTGGCTTAGGTGTAATGGAGTGAGGGTCAATTTGCATATTACTCTTTTATTAGATTAGCTATTCTATATTTCATAGGAATATGATGTATAGGAATATATGATATTATTACAGTTTTTTAAGTGGCACCCATTAATTTTATAGAAATGATAGTAACTTGCCAGTGCTAATGGTTTATACGTTCCCTTTGAATTATCTGTATAAGCTATTATAATGTCTTCAAATAATAATATTAGTTCTTCTATACCAATCTTTTTTAATTAAGTTAACATTGGTTTAAAAAAAGTATGTAAGTTTCAAGTGTACAACATTATAATTCAATATCTGCATACATTATAGCATCTGCTTTCAATTTGTCACCATATAATTGACCTCCATTACTCATTTCACACTCCCCCCAGTCCCCTTCCTCTAAAGTAAACTCCAATTGGTTGTCTCTATCTACAAATTTGTTTTTGTTTTGTTTTCTTGGCTCATTTGTTTCAGTTTTGTTTTATATTTCACATGTGAGTGAAATCAAATGATTTGTGTCCTTTTCTGTCTGACTTATTTCACTTAGCATAACACCCACAAGATCCACCCATGTTATCACAAATGACAATATTTCATCTTTTTATGGCTGAGTAGTATTCTATTTTATATAAATACCCATATCTTCATTCATTCATCAGTCTATGGACATTCAGGCTGATTCTACTTCTTGGCTATTATAAATAATGCTGCAATAAACATATGGATACATGCATCTTTTTAAAAAAATATTTTTATTGATTTCAGAGAGGAAGGGAGAGGGAGAGACAGAAACATCAATGATGAGAGAGAATCATTGATCGGTTGCCTCCTGCACACCCCCTACTGGGGATCAAGCCAGCAACCAGGCATGTACCCTTGGCTGAAATCAAACCCGGTACCCTTAAGTTTGCAGGCCGGTGCTCTATCCACTGAGCCAAACCAGCTAGGACACATCTTTTTGAATAAGTGTTATCATACGATTTAAACAGATTCCAGAAGAGGAATTGCTAGGTCAAACAGTCTTTCAGTTCTCAGGTGTGTTTTTTTGAAGAAACTTCACACTGTTTTCCAGAATGACTACACCAGTTTATAATCCCATCAACAATGTAAGAGGTTCCTCTTTCTCAACATCCTCTCCAACACTTATTTCTGGTCTTTTTGATGACAGCCATTCTAACATGTGTGACATGGTAGCTCATTGTTTTTTTGACTTGTACTAGTATTTCCTAATTAGTGATGCTGAACATCTTTTCGTGTACCTGTTCTTCATTTTTATATCTTCCTTGGGAAAATGTCTATTCAGATCCATTTTTTTAAATCAGCCTGTTTGTTTTTTATTTTTCTTACATGTATATGGGTTCTTTATATATTTTGGATACTAATCCCTAACAGAAGTGTCACATCCAATTTAGTTATTTGTTTTTTGGGTTTTTTGTTTTGTTTTGTTGATGGTTTCCTTTTGTTATGTAAAGGCTTTTTAGTTTGATGTAGTTTTTTTGTTGTGGTTGTTTTGGTTTTTTTTTTGTTTTGTTTTTACTTTTGTTTCCCTTGCCATTGGAGTCAAATCCACAAAAAACATCACTAAACTGATGTCCAGAAGCTTAGCCTACATTTCTTTTCACTGTAGTATATGTTTTCAGGTCTTACATTCAAATCTTTGATCTATTTTGAGTTCATTTTTGTGTATCGTGTAAGATAGTGGCCTACTTTTATTTAACAAGTGGCTGTTCAATTTTCTCACCACCATTTATTGAAGAGACAGTTTTTCTCTATTGTATATTCTTTGATCATTTGTTGTAAATTAGTTGTCCATATGTGAGTGGGTTTATTTCTGGGGTCCCAATTCTGTTCCATTGGTCTGTATGTCTCTTTTTCTGCTAATACCATACTGTTTTGATTACTAGAAATTTGTAACATAGTTTGAAATTGGGGAGTGTGATGCCTCCATCTTTGTCTTTTATTCTCAGGATGTCTTTGACTCTGTTTTATACAAATTTTAGGATTTTTTTTTCTATTTCTGTGAAAAAATACCATTAGAATTTTGATAGAAGTTGCACTGAATCTGCAAATTGATTTAGATACTATGAATATTTTAACAATGTTATTTCTTTCTATCTATAAACAGAATATATTTCCATTTATTTGTGTCTTCTTCAATTTCTTTCAACAATATCTAATAGTTTTCAGTGTACAGGTCTTTCACCTCCTTTGTTAAATTTATTCCTAGGTATATTATTGTTTTTATTGCAACTGTAAATAAGGCTTTTCTCTTTCTGATTGTGCATTGAAATGCTGATATTTACATATTGATTGTGTATCCTGAAACTTTACTGTATCATTTATTATTTCTGATAGGTTTTTGTGAAGTATTTCAAGATTTTTATATGTACATTGTGTCATCTACAAATAGTGACAGTTTTATTTCTTCCTTTCCAATTTGGATGCCTTTTATTTTTTTACTAGAGGCCCAGTGCACAAATTTGTTCACAGGTGGGGTCCAGCCGACCTGCCAGGGTGGGGGTGGGGGCTGGATGTTGGCCAGTTGGACCTGCCCCCAATCAAGATGTGTGTGGAGCAATCAAGGGTTGGTGGACTGGCCCTGCCCCCTGGTCAAACTCTGGTTAAACTCCCAGTGGAGGGGACAATTTGCATATTATCCTTTTATTATATAGGATTTCTTTTTCTTGCCTAAAGGCTCTGGCTAGGATTTCTAATTCAATGTTGAATAAAAATGGTGCGAGTCGGCATTATCTTGTTCCTCCCCTTAGATAAAAAGCTTTCAGTTTCTCACTGTTGAATATGACGTTAGCTGTGGGTTTTACATATATGGCTTTTATTATGTTGAGGTACTTTGCTCCTATACCACTTTTATTGAGAGATTTTATCATGAATGGGTGTTATGTCTTGTAATCTTTTTCTGCATCTATTGAGATGATTTTATAATTTTTATTCTTCGTTTTGCTGATGTGATGTATCACATTGATTGATTTGTGGATGTTGAACCATCTTTGCTTCCCTGAAATAAATCTCATTTGATTGTTATGTATGATCCTTGTAATGTATTGATGTCTCGGGTTTGCTCATATTTTGTTGAGGATTTTTCCATCTATGTTCTTCAGTAATATTGGCCTATAATTTTCTTTTGGTGTTTCTGTTTGGTTCAGTGTCAGGGTAATATTTGCCTCAGAAAATGAGTTAGGAAGCATGCATTATTCTTAAATCCTTTGGAAGAATTTGAGAAGGATATGTGTCAAATATTCTTTGAATGTTTGGTAGAATTCACCAGTAAAGACATCTGGTCCTGCACTTTTCTTTTGGGAGAGGTTTTTGGTTACTAATTCAATTTCCATACTAGTGATTGGTCAAGTCAGATTTTCTGTTTCTTCATGATTCAATCTAGGAAGGTTATTTGATTCTAAGAATTTACCTATTTTTCTAGATTTTCCAATTTGGTGGACTATAGCCTTTTATATTATTCTTTCATGATTGTTTGTGTTTCTGTGGCATGCATTGAAATTTATTTTTCATTTCTGATTTTATTTATTTGAGTCTTCCCTCTTTTTTGCTTGGTGACTCTACCTCAAGATTTATCAATTTTGTTTACCTTTTCAAAGAACCAGTTCTTGGTTTCATTAATCTTTTATATTGTCCTTTTGGTTTCTATTTTATTTATTTTCATTCTGATTTTTATTATTTTCTTTCTCCTAGTGATTTTGGACTTTGTTTGTTCTTTTTTATCTATTTCCTTAAGGTGTAAGGGTAGTTTGTTTATTTGAGATTTTTCTTGTTTCTTCAGGTAGGCCTGCATTGTTACAAACTTTCCTCTTAGTATTATTTTTGCTGTATCCCAAAGAGTTTGGTATATCATATTTTTATTTGCAGCTTTTATTTTTTCATTGACCAAATACTTTCTAAGTAGTATGTTGTTTAATTTCCCCATATTTGTGATTTTCCCAGCTTTTTTCTTGTGGTTGATTTCTAGCTGCATACTGTTGTGGTCAGAAAAGATGCTTGGTATGATTTCAATCTTCTTAAATTTATTGCGACTTGTTTTGTGTCCCAGCATATCCTTGAGAATGTTACATGTGCACTTGTGAATAATATGTATTCTGTTGCTTTTGAATGAAATGTTCCATATAAATCTATTAAGTCCATGTGGTCTAATGAGTCATTTAAGGCCAATATTTCCTTGTTGACTCTGTTTGGATGAGCTATCCATTGCTGTAAGTGGCGTGTTAATGTCTCCTCCTATTATTGTGTAGCTGTTATCTCTTAATAATTGCTTATATATTTTGGTGCTCTTAAGTTGGGTACAAATATATTAATAAATGTTATATATTCTTAAGATTGTACCATTTATCATTATATAATGTGCACCTTTGAGCAATTGAACAGAATGAAGTTATATATTCCAGGCTAATTCTTATTTACTCATCACCTTTGTGGATCAATTCTAAAACAGAAAGGATACTCTCCAATGTTGGGTCATGGTCAACTATTTACCTCAGATTCTGAACGGAGATGGCAGATGTCAAACTGGAGGTAGAGAGAATCTTAAATGGCTCTTTTCCAGAGAAATGATTGGGAAAATATTCAGTATCAGTTTCAGTAAGAATGAGCTTGCCCACCAAAAAAAGGCAGCTTGCTTTTTATCCACCAATATTGCATAACCGTCAGTAAAACACATGCTTACAATTGGAGTGTGAATAAGAGGGAGGAGGGTTGAATATGGTCTCCACATAGCTGAAACACAAAGTTTGGCCTAAGTTCTGAGGCTTGGGGCTGAATATCTTCCATTTGTCCTTTCAGATTCACTTTCTGCCCTGCTACAAACTCAGAAGGCTGACATATGTGAATTTTATTAAGGGATTCCATTGTTATCTGATTTTCCATTAGCTTCAGACAATGGAAGGCTCTAGCAAGAGGGAAGATGGCAGAAGAGTAAAATAAGAGTATCATTCCTCTAGCTCCACTTTTGTTTATTCTATCACTAGGGGCCTGGTGCACAAAAATTTGTGCACTCGGGGGGTGGGGGTCCCTCAGCGTGGCCTGTGCCTTCTTGCAGTCTGGGACACATTGGGGGAGATGTCCACCCGCTGGCATGCCTGGCCAGCCTGGGTGAGGGGCTGAGAGCCATTTTCAGGCTGCCCACAGCCCCTTCAGGGTTCGTGCACTGGGGGATGGGAGGGCTGCTGAATGCAGGCCTGGATGTTTCCCACCGGAGGGCCCACGATCGCACACTCCTGTTGGGCCCCCACCGCTGAGGGGACACACCTGGCACAGAGCTGGGTGGTGAGCCAGGGGCAGACGCTGGTGCAGGATCCCTCAGTGGGGCCCTGCTGCTGAGCAAACACACCTGGGGTGGAGTCGGACAGCGGACTGGCTTTGGATTCTCCGCACTGTGCAGCAGATGCTCCTGCACGCCCTGTGGAGGCCCCTGGGGGGTGGATGAAGGTAGCGGACCCTGGACGGGTGTTCCCGCACGCCCCTGAGGAGGCCCCCGGGATGGAGTCAGGCAGCTGACCCAGGACGGGCACTCCTAGACGCCCCAAGGAGGCCCCCGGGGGGCAAAGCCAGACAGTAGACCCAGGATGGCTGCTCCTGCAAGCCCCGTGGAGGACCCACTCTCCCGAATGCCTGGTGGAGGCCCCCGGGGGGCGGAGCCAGGCAGTGGACCCGGGATGGGCTCTCCTGGATGCCCCGAGGAGGCCCAGGCTGGACCCCCCCCTCACTGAGCTGACAAACCTGGCACAGCTATGCTGGCCTCAGAGGCTCCCAGTGCAGCCTCCATCTTGGCTGGGTTAATTTGCATACAGACACTCTGATTGGCTGGTGGGCATGGCCGTGAGCAGAGGCTCAGCCAGCCTAGGCAGGCAGTTGCAACAGAAGCCTCTGGTTTGCTCTAGCTCCATGGCTGCCGGCCTCCATCTTGGCTGGGCTAATTTGCATACAGCCACTCTGGTTGGCTGGGAGGCGTGGCTTGGCTGGTGGGGGTGGCTTAGGTGTCTTGGGTAATGGTCAATTTGCATATTACTCTTTTATTATATTAGATTGGCTTCTCCCTCTACTGAAGACAACAGCTCCTATTAGGCAGCCTTATCCATACAGTTTTTTCTGTCTGGATTCTAGCAATCAGTCTTTCCCTTGCCTCTTCATACCTTAGGATAGTACTACTTTTATATTTTCTTGCCTTCTCCAAATCCCGCCCACACCTTTATTAAATTCTCCAAATAGCCCAGGTGCACTGTGTTGGACTCTGACTGCTACAGCTGTTGTGTGTTGCCAATATCAAACTACTGTTGGAAGAGCCCAAACTGTTATTACCTTATTCTGAGCAGCCCCAGCACACCTAGGGTTCATTTACAGATTGTGGTAAGTAAACATTAAAATCTGCTTCTAAGCTATCCCTATCCCTCTGGTTCTGTTCTTAGCCAAGTTGTTAGTTGTTTTGTTTGTTTGTTTGTTTGTTTGTTTGTTTAGAGGGGGTTTTATTTGATTTTGTTGTCTGTGTTTTTTGTCTAAATGTAGAATACCATATTTATCCCTGTTCAATTTCTTTCTACCAGTTTTAGAACATCACTATAGTTTGTTGGAATTTTTAAATTTTGATTCCACTCTCTGACATAATTTTGTGACCCAAAATTAATGAATCAGAAACTTAATACATAGTGATTTACTTCAACTAGCATCCGAATCATGAAATTACCAATCACTGCCATGTTGCACCTAAACAACAGATTAGTCAAATATACAAGAAAAGGATTGGCAATATCCCTTATTATTGTTAAGAGGAATAAGCAGACCTTAAATTTAAACAAGACCTCGTTAGCATCAGGACACCCAAAGGAAAAACTAAAGGTCTCCATTAAAAGAGATGAAGAGTAGGAAATTAGGAAACATTAGCCAAGGAGCTGGTTCTGCTGTGAGGAACAGGCGAAGACAGAAAAAGAAATGTTATTCCCAGACCCTCTGGGCATGACTGCATCAGGTCAAAGAGCAGAGAATGCTGCCTTGATCCTTTGTAAACTACTGAATGTCCAGAAAACAGGAAAACCGGATTGAGCTGGTAGAACTGGCACAGGTGGAGGCAGGAGGAAGCAGAGTGACTTTTGCCTCCAGGGCAGGATGGAATAGTTTATAGCAGACCAAAATTCAGTGATAATAAAAGTTTGATTAGCTACAGAAAATGTCATGTATTACAAGGCACCAGAGGGCATCAAAGCAGTGAGGACCAGAGGGAACGTAAAAGAAAGGAAAGAGGAAATTCTCTAAACTCTGGAACTTTAATTTTTAATGCCTATTAATGAGGAACCAGGTTTCATCTCTGACACTGAAGATACATCAGCAAACAAAATAAAGCTCCCCCCACCTAGGAAGACAAGTATGAGAGCTACCTGAGAAAGTACTTTCAAAGCTGATATGTAAAGAACTCTGTATGCTTCACAATTTGGGGCCAAAGCTAACTTTGAGCTTATCTCCTTCACAATACTATATTTTTAAAAAGTGTCATAGTAAAGTAATTCAGTCAGCCTGTTGAGATCTTAAGGAAAGCTCAATAATTCTTAAGGGGTTCAGGGCTCAAGACTCAGGCCTAGTCATTCCCTCCGCTGTGAGCACATCTGTTGGGAAGGACACACTCCTCTGTACCCTGTGCAGTTCTCCAGATAGAATCAGGGATGTATCACTGGAAGTGGCCTTGGACTGTCTAGTTCCAGTCTCATCCTAAGACCTCAAACTGCCTCAGGCAGGTTGAGCAATTGGCCAAGCCCACAGAGCTAGTCAGTATGAGAAGCCAGTTCAGGTAAAGAAGAACCCTTTCTAGGGTTCTGTCTGGCCTCAAATATTTTTAAATCTCTTTCTTGAGCACCCTGAGTTCAACCCCTTTCCTGATTTCCAAGACTTACATGAAATTGGCTTTGCCAGTTGGTAAAGTCATGCCTCGATCAGCAGCTCACTTTACACAAAGAGAGAATGAGAACAACAGAGGCTGAGAACAACATTGCAGACCGATTTCTAAATACTTTTAGAAGGACTGAATGGTTTTGGTTCCCTGCTAACTCTCTTGAAGGGGAGGTGGCTTGTCCTACACACCAACATGAGGAGGAGTGAGAGGAGCCCTCGGAACAAGTTGGGGGCATAGAGGAAATGTAATTTCCCACAAGGTGAGGAGAGGAGGATTGTGTTTCCATATTGCACATGTTAAATTAACAACAGTTTCCCATGTGGCCCTTGAGGCAAAGGCAACCCCCTTTCCTTTGTGTGTAACCCCAGCATAAAGACTGACAGGAACAGATGTTCCATTCACGAATTCTGGAGCTTGGCAGTTGATAAAGGGTCCTGAGATATGGCATGAGTGAAGGCAGATCATCTTGGCTGTCCATCCTGTCATGTGGATGGAAAAATGTGCTGGGTGGAAGTAAACAGATGTCAGGACGCTGAGCTGGCTGGGGCGGGTGGTCTCCAGGGTGAGTGGTGGAGCTGACCTTTCCCCCATCTCTCAGACCTGTCTTTATTAACGACCTTAGGGAGTGAGAAGGAACTCGAAAATGAAATTCACAGATGATTCAGAGTAGAGAAATCTGACAAACACCAGCGTAAGCAAAGGAACAACCTAAAGGCATTAGGGAAATGGAAAAGGCAGGGATAAAATGCGAATCATCATGGAAAAATGCAAATGGATATGTCTGGGGCTAAATGATCCACAAACCAGATATCCATTGGGCAGGGAAATGTGGAAGCATATTAAAAATAAAAATCTGCTGTAAAATGGTTGCTTCTGACAGCTGAAGACACCAAAGTGCAGTGGTGGGCAGGGAGGGTGTGGGCTTGGAAGATGGGTGGTCCTTACAGGAGGCCTCCTTATAGAGTGAAGAGACCTCGTTCTAGGCCCTATTCCATCTTTCTCCTCAGTTAGCGCATTTGCAGCCCATTTGAATGTCCCAGGGTGGCTGGTACAGTGCCTTCCCTGCTGGTGCAGTGCACTGTGTCTATAGAGTAAGCAAGTAGCATTCCAACAACCAGACATCTGCCATGGAGTGAGCTTTTCAGGCTGTATTCTTTTCCTTCTTTTTTTCACCTTTATTGTTATGACTTTTTTTTTTTATACAAACTAGATTTCACCTATCAAAGGCCATTTAGACTATTCTTAAGGAAAAAATGAGAGAACGAAAAAGAATTCCTGTTAAGGAACAAACATGACCTATTTATGTCATGGAGAGGAACATATTTGGGATAATTTTGTCTTTGCTGTTTTGATTGGAGAAATTTGTTTCCCAAACCTTTCCTTTTAACTTCACTTGTAAAACTTCAACAATTACCAACTGATGATGACCAGAGATTCTCACATTTTCCAAAACAGCCAGCATGTTTATGACTTTGAAATTGCTCTGTTTTGGAAAGTCCTGCCTGAGACCCTGCTGAGGTGTCCTGTATTGATGAAGCTTTCAGAGGAGAATTCTGAAGCAAACCAGAACCCTCCGCGCCTTTCCTAATATAGTGGTTAGAGGCCCTGGCACACGCCACTCTCCCACAAGGTCCTCATCCTGTTTTGAGCAGCTCTTCCATTTGAAAAGCTAGACCAGAAGTCCGACCTGAGGCCTGTTAGCTGCAATCACTCAAGAACGAGTGCAGCAGTGCCGACTCCTGGGAATACTTTTTATCCTCCGAGTGGATTTTCCAGAGGAATAATTCCAAATATATAAGCTGAAAGGGCCTCGTTAAGTCTGCATAATTGGAGAACACGCGTCTCCCTACAACAGGAAACCATTTACTAAGATTCTTTTGGTTTTGTTTCAGATCTTTTTTCATCTTCCTTTAATCATAGTAATTCTCCACAGGGCAGCAGATCAGAATCCCCCGAGGAGCCTGTTAATAATTGGGACTTAACGCCATCCAGGACAGGCTGGGGAGTGAGGGGAGCCTTGTGGTCAGATGTGGTGGAAAGGACAAAGGGAGACAGAGTGACCATGTGTAACTGAAACTTCCAAAGCTATTTGACCTGACCTCAGCCAGCGGAGAACTATCAGGGTGCAGCGGGACACGTTATTTTTGGAAGGCAGGCTTTCAGGCTCACTTCTAAGTCTTCGTCTAGTTAGGTGACTTTTGTTTCCGGTGTCAGAGGAGGAAAGCTGTTGTCACCTGGCTCGGCTTTCTTGCTTCTTATGCCCACCCTCTTGTGATAACCCTGGAAGCCCATTCTTGATCAGTGACTGGGCTGGCCTAAGCTTAGGAGGGCCTACCAGGGCTAGGGCTAGGTAGAGTGTGGAAGAGGAAGGTAAGGTGAGGATTTACCTCTAGGAAGCCAAAATCTGTTGTCAATTCCAAGAGGCCAGAAATAAGAGGCAAAACCAAGAGGACCTGAATAAGGTAGACACTTCAGTGAATGTGGGAATGAAGTAAGAGATAAAGAGAATTGCTCTGCATGGTGAAGGAAAGCCTAAGGCTCCGTTTTGTGTTTTATAGTGAGCATGCTGTCCTTGTGTTTTCCAGGTCTTGGTTCTGGGGTGCTTGGGTGGGCATGTCTCATTTAGAAGTTTAGGGTAAGACAACTGCAGCTGACTTCATCTCTTGACTGAAAGCCCAGTTCTGCCTGTATAGGTCCCGCTACATAAGAACTGTCTGAAAGAAGTGAGATGTCTAGCAGGGTCTGTCCCAGGTGGCCCCGTATCCATCAAGTGACCCCTCTAAGGTCAGAGTTCATAGTCCAGGGCAGAATGAGTCGACCTGAGCTACCTGGGCTCCCCAAATGGGTGACCAGCTGGGAAGAATGTGGAAGCCAAGAAGGTTCAAATGTGCCTGGGAGTTGACATTTGGGCTGAAGTATGGTCAGGAGCAAGATGATCCTGGGAGGAGTCAGTTAGGGAAAGGTGGAAGCTGGGACTGTGATCGGCATGAGAGGTTGAATTCAGCCTCCAGCTGGAGGCTGCTCCAACCCCCATTATTTTTCTCAGTTCACTTGTAGGTGTTTCTTAAGGTTGAAAGCATTAACGATGGCTCTTGACAGATTGACATGCTTTTATTTTTTTCTCCCAGAGAGGAGGTTACCCTGGGTGCCAGCCTCAACCATCATTTTGTCTTACTTTCAAAATGTCTCCTATGGTTATTCTGATGTTTCATTTATATTTATTTCCTTGCTGAGTCTTCCCCCTGCACCAGAATGTTATCCTCCTGGAAGAGGAACTGGGACGAGTTCCCCGCTGTGTCCCTGGTGTAAGTGCCTGACGTATTGGCTCTTCATGATGGTAGACACGTGGCCCAATGCCTTGTACAGTTGCCTGTTCTGAACAAGAGCTGCCTCAGTGCAGTGTGAGGTAGTGCTGCTCTCCCTGGACAGAAGGTGGCTTACAAAATGGACGTGAGAACTTCAAACTACTTGCTTCTCTGTATTTATTAGTTAATGGTTTTTGTAATGACTGTGGTCCAGAGATGACCATGAACTGGCGGGATTGTTTTCTCCTGAGCTCGTATGCCAAATGAGGCTTTGATGATGCCTACCTTGGCACTTCCTCTGCTGGGTGAGCCTTTCCCTCTTTCAGAGGCAGCGGGCGTGGTGGGTCTGAGCGCAGGCTTCCTAGGTTCAGTCCAGGATCTGCTTCTTACTGTGTGATGGCTTGACCTTTGTCTTCCATTCCCTCAGCTATAACGTGAGAACAAAACCACACCTATGTCTAGGATTGGTTGCGGAGATTAAATGAGCTAATAGGTGTAAAGCACTGGGTCACAGAACTCACAATATGCATTAGCTCTTGTTTTCATTATTAATGTGACAATTATGGGAAGTATGAGTTTTCTAATGAAAGCCATTGTCATTCTTTCAACTGTTATGTATTGAAAAGATTTTTCATGATGCCCTACACTGCCGTTTATGTGTATTTGTTTTGTAGCCTTTATGTCACTGGGTGAAAAACACATTAAATAGGAACAACGTCGGAGTTACTATAGCCAGGAAAGCTATTTAGTGGCATCACCTAAAAAAACTCATGGTGTTTCTTTTTCTTAGTAAAGGAAAATCCTTTTCCCAAAAGCTCACACCCTTGTATCACCCCCTCCTTTGAATATGGTTTGGATCTGGGACCTACAGTAGGATACGGCCATTGTGAAGGAATTTTGCAAATGTAATTAAGGTCCCACATCAGTTGACTTTGAGTTAAAAGGGAGATTACCTGGGTGGGCCTGACTTAACCAGGTCCTTAGAAGAGGGAGGGGGGCGGGGGGGAGGGGGGAGCTTTCTCTGAAGTGAGAGACTCTCTTCTGCTGGCCTTCAAGAAACAGAAGCTATGAGTTTCATAGCTGCAAAAAAACTAAATTCTGCCAGTCCTCATTCTGGGCTGGGGGAGTGTGGAAGTGGATCTTTCCTGAGCTGAGCCTCTGAGGGGAACGTAGCACAGTTGGTGGCAGTCTGGTGTGCTCCTGAGCAGAGCATTTCCACTCTCCTGATCCATAGAAACCGAGACCATAAATGTGTGTTGTTTTAAGCCTCTACATTTTGTAATTTGTGAGACACCAATAAACTAATCCCCAAAATACTGATGATCTGAAATAATAAAACAAATAACATTCCTGGGGAAAATAATGATACATATTTTTATCTTTTTCTAGTGGTTATTAAAATTTCAGGAAAATGTAGAAATGGAGATGAAAATTGTGTATTTTTCCTGAAGCGTCAGCTCTGGCTTTACCTCATCTATAGTGAGTTAATCCTGCTATAAGAGTAGAAGTATGAAGTAAATTATATGCTCAGTTATATTGAGTATAAGATTGTATGTAGAGAGATGAAAGGAAAATACATTTATAAAAGTAATGATTTTAAAAAGCCTAATACAAGTCAAATTAGGAAATGACAACCCCCCTCCCACCACCCCCACCCCCACCACCCCCGCCCCGTGGCCAAGATGGTCTGCAATCCTTCTTTTTATTACACATGTATAGAGATCACAGCCAGGCGAGAACACAGGTATGGGAGAAAATACTTAGAGAGAAAGCTGTATTCTCAAGCAAGACCACCAATGAATATTTTAAAAGAACTGTAGAAAGTGAGGAGGCTCAGGATTGTATTGTGAAACTTTTGTAATCAGTTTATAAATATGACATTAAAATGAATTTTGAGAATATATATACAGAACTCTTGCAACTCAATAATAAACAGAAAAAAAACAATTTTAAAATGGGCAAAATATTTAAGTTGACATATTTCCAAAGATATACAAATGGTCGATAAATATATGAAAAAAAAACACACACTCAACACTATTAGGGAAATGCAGATCAAAACCATAATGCAACACCACTACACACACACTAGGATGACCATAACAAAAAAGACGGGCAATAAGAAACATTGGTGAGTATGTGGAGAAATAGGAACCCTTATACGCTGATGGTGGGAGTGTAAAATGGTTTGGAAAACAGTCTGGCAGTTCCTTAAAAAGGTAACACAGAGTTACCATATGACCCAGCAATTCCACTCCCAGATATATACTCTTAAACTTTCACAAGTAGCTTTTATAGCAGCACCGTTCTCTACAGTCCAAAGTGAAAACAATCCAAATGTTTGAATAGTGTCTGAATTACATTTCAATACAAAAAGTGGATTTTGAGTTACTACCATTTAAGGCTCTTGACATGGAGGGGATCAGGTCTAATGCAGATGGAATAAACATGAACAGCAAGAGTCAATAAGAGAAGGTTTAGCAGAGGCTGCAGAAGTGTAGATTGGAGTGATTGATAGTTTATCAATTCCTCATCCAGACCAAAGGTTTCTCCCCAGACCTCCAAGAGCTAGAATTGCACAGGCCTCAGATCAATGTTCTGGTTGGCCATTACCATTGTAGCCTGTGATGGCCCCCACCCCTCACCCCTACCTGGGAATACAATATGTTTCCTTTTGTCTTTCCCAGTTTGCATCCATCATCATACCTATCCATGGAGGATCTGTTTAGGCTTTAGATGTTCAGCGTACTAGATCTGAATCACAATTTAAACATGTCTTGGGTTCAGTAAGAAATAAAAAAAAAATCACATGTATGAAGGCCTGTCATCTTTCCTTACTGTCCGGGGCACTATTACTTTGGTTGTAGCTGATTTTGTCAATGAATCCTAGGTGATTTTTTCTTAAATGGGTCTTTGTTGATCTGAAGAATCAGTAAGTATTTTAAAATTAAACACAAGAAATTGGATATTCATTATGAAATAAACTGTACATGGTCCATACTCTCTATAAGCTTTTGGGTTAGTTAGGGGGATAACTCACAGATAATAATTACATTAGGCGTCATGTCACACACAGTGCTAAAAGGTAACACATTAAGTGTAATGTCCCTCAATAAAGCTATAGAGGCTAAAGGGCAGGAACTTTGAACTAGACAGTGGTGGTTAGGGAAACTCCTCTGAAGAAGATATATTTGGGATGAATCTTAAAATCTGGATTTGATTTAGATAACCAGGGAGAATGGAAAGGGAACTCCAGGCCAGAGGGAATGTCAGACATGAAAATATAGAGGCCAGAGTGCTCACAGCAGGCCCTGGGCGGCATGATTTGAGCAGCTTGTCAAGGAAGATTTGCTTGGGAAGTAATGAACTTGAATTTCAAAAAGAGATGGAAAGGGAAGGGAACTCTTATTTCTGAGAAGAAGGCACAGTGGGAGGCATGTTTTGTTACTTCTCCTGTGGCTTTGAAAATGGCCTAGGAGTTTCACCCCCTTAGTTAGCTCCTCTCTCTCACACAGCTTAAAGGAAAATGAATCTAAAGCTTCCTGAACCCTGGAAATAGCTACATTTCACCAGAGAAGACTTTCCTGCCTCCCTGAGAAAGCCTCAGGCAGCACAAGCAGAGCACTGTCTAATGCTCATGATGATGTATGTTAAAAGCTTTCTTTGGAAAGTCTTGGACTGTGGTGGTATATGAACCCAGTATTTATTCTGTGATGCAGTTGTCCTCGCACAGGATGCCCTTGATTACCAGCTTTGCCCACAATGATGCCATGCATACCGGTTGGTGTGGACATATAGAACAGGTTTTCAGCACTGCTGGTTTACAATTGGCTGCCAGTCAAATTCGCAGTCCAACTCATGCACAGGCAGCTTCACAAATCCCAGACAGAACAGCTTTGTACCTACTACTTCACCTTGAAAGAGAAATGGACCTTTTATGGTCTTTCTTGGCTTCAGTTCTTGGCGGTGTAGGACCTTTTTCTTTGGAGGTATGTACTATGTGGTTGTGGCCATTCAGGGAACTCTGCTTTTCCATTCTGACCCTTGAAGGGTGCCATGGAGTACGGAGGGTGTTGAGTATGACCTCTTCAAGCATGTGAGCTTGTGAGTGTGTCCTCCTTCAAGTTAGGGACCTATTGTCCCCCTAGCACAGGAAAGTTCTCAACTTACAAATTGCCTATGGAAAATTGATGCTTTAAGCAAAGAATGAGGAAATTAGCTGTTTTCTCCTAATTTATATCTCCGATTGCTTTATGAGGGTAGCTGTGATGGGTAAAGGGCCACATGAGTTACTTTCTCTACAAGCAAAGTTTTCTGTGAGCCATGGAGATCCTTGGGTGGTATCTCTAGACAGGGTATTTGGATTCCCATCCAAAATAAACTCAGGGCTCCAGGTGGGCCAGTCTTCTTGCCACATCTTGCCATGACTACTTCTCTCTCCACACCTGTACATGTACTTTTCCTCTGGTGAAAATACCCTCCCTCGTCATATCTCACTTCTCCTTCATGCTCCAAATCTCATGTCATCCTCTTCCTGATATGGTCACTGGCAATCTCAGCCCACAGGAATGACCCCCATCTGTCTCCTGCTGCCTTCCCACCACGTGCTGTCAGGTGTGTATTTGCTGTCTTCTTGATCGGGGAGTGAACTCCTTGGACAGGATCCTTGAGGGAGTAAATAATAGTGATTAGAAAGAAAGTCAAAAACTGTGACTTTGTAAGAATTCAATGATCATATTTATGCATTTGTTTGGCTTCTGGAAAGAAATGTGAGTCATATAGACTTTGCCAAAACTGTTACCGTTATCAGGAGAATGTCATCAAATGGGGGTGGCCCACAGCACCACACTCTGGCTTTAGAAGCAGGTTCTTTGTCCTTTCCTGTCCCTTAGAAAAGTCCAAAACGGAGGTGCTAGAGCCAAGGTTGGGGCTAATGCAGCTACTTCTGAAGTCACAGTGTCTCTAGGGGGCGGTGGACAAGAACAGCAGCGTCGGGCAAGCTCGGGAGCCTGTGCTGTCCGGTGACAGAGGGACACTTTGTGCAGCTTTGTAGTGATTTTACACTTTTAAGAGGCAAGGTCTGGGACTCTCCTGCTCATCATTATCTTCTCACTATCTAATAAAGGGTCTGACACAAGTTTAGTAAAAATTTCTTAAGTGGATCAAAAATAACAGAATGGTATAATTTATGAGAAAGGGATATGCTAAACATGCTGAAAGTTAAGGAAAATAGTAAACCCAACAAGTGTTTTCGAATGCGCCTGCATTGTGGCTTGAAGAACAGTGACCATTTCTGAGCTTTCACTTGGGGGAATTTGGGTTCCACATCCAGCTGGAAAGGTCAATGAAGTCTCTCTTCAGAACATCAACAGTGCACCCATTGTATTGTGACTTAGCCCATGAGAACTTGTGAATTCCAATGAGTCCCAGACGGCCTTCACCTTTCAACTTCAAAGAGCACTAAGCCAATATGGTAGTTTATCTTGTAAGTCAGTGGCCTTACCAACAAACACTAAAAAGCTGGATTTTAGAATAAGCCAAAGACACACGATGCTGCCCACATATCTCTGACTTGATCAAGATTTAGACCTTCTCTGACATAGCCTAGAACTTTTATCGTAGATATATTTGTACCTTATGAGGAGTATAAGGCTCAAGAATTTCTAAGGATTTCCTGCAACCCACTTTTATACAAATGTCTTTGTCAGTCACAGAAGGCATGGATCCCTGAAGCTGGCCAATAATCTGGGCAGCCAGGTCTCTCAGGAAATTCCAGGTTACCCACAATCATTTCAAGAGTCCTGGAAATTCTCTAACAGCCTAAGCCAAACACACAAGGGCAGGGTTTTAACAGGGCCAGGTGGGCCCAGGGGATATGGCAGTATTCACTCTGTTGGGCCCCTGTGTGTGCTGGGGTTGAGGAGAGGGAACCTCGTGCAGTAAGAGAGCCTTTCTTTGGTGTCCAGCAGCTCTCTCTGAGGAAGAGCTGTGTTTGCTCGGTGCTCTCCCACCCTTCCAGAATCTCCAGGAAGTGTTTTCAGTGGCTGTTTCCGAGCACATAGCTGGCAGCAAGAACCAGCATGAATCTCAAGGTTCTTCTGGTCTCGGCTCTGCTGTGTTCCTTGCCCCCAACCTGAATGCATACCTGGAGAGAAGGGTGTCTGGAGGGGAGGAGAGCGAGGGATAGGCTCCCCTCACTGTTGGCTTCACCTCTAACCACAGGAAAATTTTCCACCATTTCCATTATTTCTGGCATAAAGCCACACTGTAGGAAGACAGACTTTCTGTTCAGAGAAGAGGGAAGATGGGGTCTGGTAAGGGAGAAAGTGAGGCAGGAAGGAGGAAAGGAGAGCGGGAAAGCAAGAAGAGACCAACAAAGATAGGCAGAGAGGGAAGCAGTACACACTGGCTCTGGTTGGGCAGGGCCAAAGTGTCCGGGCAGGTCTCTGCATAGCAAAGTGTGTCTTGCAAAGTTAGATTTGTCTAACTAATCATGAGTCAGGTTCCGTCTATGCATTTGACTTTACTACTGTGTGATAGAAATTCCTCTTAACTTTATGTCATTCAAAGTAATTTCAATATTCACAAGGGGGAAGGCTGTGGGTCTCAAGTTTGCTTGATTCATTATGAAATAAAATCCGGATTTTTTTTTTTTTCAAATAGCTCCAAGATAACAGTTTCCAACTTCCACTTCTAAAAATAGTAAATAAACAAACATGTGAATGCATTGCCTTGTAGGTATGCAGATTAACTAGAGACTGTGTTCATTTCTTATTCATTTCTACTCCAGGAAACATGGGAATGCAAAGAGCGAAGATTACTGGTTACAGGAATAACTTGCAATCTCTCTGATTTATTTTTCAAGAATCATCATGCATACACTTTGGTGCTAAGAGTATTAATGGTTGAAAATTACTCATATTGCACCTGAGAATAGACTGAGATGCTCTATGACTTAAATTTTACAACCCCCACAGCTGGTCTTCCCAGATATTCCAAGAGCGAAGATTATTGTTGTCTGGACAATAGGGCAAACAGTGAGACACTTTCCCCCATTCCCAATGGGAACTATAATAGAAAGGGAGCAATGCTATCCTGAGAGTATTGGAGAAGACAGAAGCAAAATTCTGAGGCACTCTGTGCCCTGGGAAAGCAAAGAGAGAAAGTATGGAGAAAGGGAAGAGGAGATGTCACTCTACCAACCATTTTCATGAGCAAGAAGGGGAAATAGCACACACCTACAATTACACAGGAAAGAGAAGAATGAAAGGTTGGCAGAACAAATGAGGAGATGGAGAACAGCTCCCTCTTGCCCTTGAGGATTTTAAAATTTTCTTCATATCATGAGTCATCCACAGTCTTTCAAAGGGTGAAATCTATGGTTTTTCTCAATACACGTTCCACCCTAAGAAGACATTTCTGGAAAAGACTATTAAGAACTTAGTCAGTAAGATAATTTTTCTATTTGTTTCATCATAGATTCCCTTGCAATGGATCTGTTGAGGGCAGCAGGAGGACACCAGGTGTTAGACTGCTGGGGTCAGACCAGACCTGGGTTCAGCAACTTCGGTACTTGAGTTCTGGCTAGGAAAGAATGAAGAGCCAAGCCTCAAACTACAAGAGGACATTTATTTATAAGCTCTCAGAGATGGGAGAAGTAATTTGTAGAAGACATGGGCTTAGAAAACAAGTTATAGAGGCAAATGAAGAGCCCTTGGAGCTTAGAAGTGAGGAAGGTAAAGTTGATGTGCCTGGGGGATAAGGAGGAAGAAGAGAAAAGAGCAGGTGTGCTCCGGGAGAGAGAGCTCACTGGGTCCTCTGTCCTAAGGGTTTTAAGGGTGAAGATTTTAGGGAAGGTCACAGGGGAAGGTCTCAGTAGAGTATTCAGCAGCTTTCCAGGTATGCTCTTTCAGGGCTGTGGTCTCCACTGAGTCATGGGTTGGCGCCGGGCATGGGTTATTAGTCAATGCAGCTGGTCCTGAGCTCAGTCTTGGTTGTCTGGTTTTGCTGCTTTTCTGGGCTTGGAGCTGAAATATCACTGAGGCCTAGATATTACCTCTAGAGAGGAGAGGTCAGAGGGTTCTGATCAGCAATATGAAAGGTTGGGAGTCTAAACCACGTGACCAGCAATATCCTAGGGGAGGAAAGGTCACCCTGGGGATGAGGTCATCCTAGTGACCGCCGTCCTTGTTCTGCTCATGCCTGTCTAATTGCCTACCACAGATCTCTTCTCTGTAAGATTTACATTGTGATTGCTTCTGTGAGTTCTTCAGAAGTTTTAAATTTAACAAAATTAATCATTATATCATAATGAAGTGGTAAATGAGGCTTTGAAAATGTAAATCAATGATAACTTTAGTATTAACATTTAAAAAATTTTTTTCTCTTAACCCCCAGTTAACTAACTACCTTTGCTTTTTAATCAGCCGATTGTGGGGTGCTCCGAGGCCTGCCCTTAAAGTCATGAATCCTTTAGTAGCCCATTGGTCAGAATTTCCTGATTTACCCTAAGGCCAGTCCAAGCGTGGGTTAAAACCACAGAGAAAAAAACAGAAAGAGAGGGTTTAGCACTTAACCCCATCTGGTGGAACAAGGGCCAAACTTGAAGAATCCTGATACATGAAACCAACAAAAGGTACTGGTGCCGGTTCAGTGGATCAAGAGAATTTAAAAACTATAATTAGAGCCTGTCACCTTTTATCGTGGGTCACCAGACACATTCGCCCCATTGACAGCCTGTTAATCATTGATTCTACTCACTTGCATGTTAGAGCACTCTCAGGTGGGGATACACGTAAGTAATAAATTTAAATAAAAAGAAATGGGAGGAGAAATGGTTTTAAAACTCTTAGGACAATGGATTTAAAACTCATAACCTGTTGATAATGACGTCATCTTTCCTGCAACAAGTGGGTCCACAGCCCCTGTCCTAGGCCTCTGCTGTTCCCTCTGTGCGCACTGCCTGAGGGAGGTCACCTGCCAAGCACCACTCTGGAGCCCGCACTCCCAGGGGGTGCCTTTTTCCCATCAGGCCATATGTCTCCATCAGGAAACACAGAAATGAAAGCTCCAGGAGGTCCCAGACCCACAACATAGTACTTGTTTACGCAGCACCTAGCACAATAGCTCATAACGAAGCATAGTTACCTCCATCTTGGGTAAAAACTGCTGTTTAAAATTTAACCCTGCTATTCTGGCTTCTGTAAGCGTTTGCTTGTTTAAATAATAGGGAAAATAAGACAACTCCCATTCCAGAGAGGCCGTAAACTATGCCCCAGACAGAGCTGTCAGTGCTGGCGCCAGGCCAGGCCTTGAGATATGGTCTCACGGCCTTCTCCCAGCACACAGGACTTTTTCTCAGAAGGTCCAGAAGTCTCCTACCAAATTTGGAAAACAAAGAGCTGAAAAACATATAAATACACCATATTGGGCCCCAGAATTTGAGAAGCAAGATTTCCTCGGGGCCCACTAGTGCAAGCAAAATGAAAAGGACTCCAGACAAATGTGGCTTATTAAGGCATCTTCTGATTTACAATATAACAATAGTAGGCATTCAGTGAATATTCATGGCATGAGGTTTAGTATAAATGGTTCATTCGATGAAATAAACACTATTTCCAGTTGTCTGTCACCAAGTCTGTTCACCAAACATTTCCAAACTCAAATTCAGAACCTCCCTGTCTTGCTCCCTTGACACTAATCTTCAAGAACCCAAATTTGTAACTTGCAATCAACTTATGTTTTTCTTCTCTGGGCCCTATATTGGATTCTACCAACATCTCCTTCAATATATCTGATTATCTCCTTTGTCCCTCTACCAACAGCCAAAAGGCCACGGTACGTACCTCAAGCTTTTAATACAGAAATAATAGCTTTCCTTCTATTCTCTATTTTCTCCCTGTTCAATACATCCAGCAAGCTGGTACTGTGTCATAACAGAGCTTCTTAGCTCCCTGGCCTGTAGCAGCTTCATGTGTATGCTCAGACCATGCACAGAGGCAGGAGTGCTCAAAGGCACAAGCATTGAATGACCTTTCTCTGCTGATGCCTGTGAGACCTGGGAGAGTTCCTCATCACCCTCCCTGAATCTTCATCACCTCAGCTGCATGGCGTGAGGTTTAGAATAAATAGTTTCCAAAGGTAAGTCCACACTGAAATACTGCCATTGCTACCCTGCCAACTCCACCACTTCCTCCATTTACACCACATTCCTCATCCATCTAAACTATGTCCCTACCTCCAGTCTACACCGACTACCTCTACTCCTATCCGGCTTCCTGGTCTGCACAGTAGGCTCCACTCCAGCACAATCTTGGTTCACCTGACATTTTTCTCCACATGATACCACCCCATCCCACCTCCTTCTCCATTCAAATTCTGCACCTCCTTCAAGATGCAGCTCAGATCCAATTTCTATGAAACCTTTCCCACTTGCCTACAACTGCATTCCCTTTATCCAAAATGTTACCCTCTCTCCCCAAGGCAGACACACCTAAAGAGCCAGGTCTCCACAGGGAGATGACAATGAACCTGCAAAGGAAGGGAGCGGCAGTGGGTTCTGCACTTCTCTAAACACGTGCCCAAGTTAAATATTTAAAACCAGTTCTTCGGTGTTTATGTTTTGCTTTAAAACCAGTTCTTCTGTATTTATGTCTTGCTTTAAAACTACATGTATAGATACATGGAGAAGAATTCGTACTCTTGGTAGTGAGCGATGCAAGAATTTTCCTTTGTAAGAATAGTGTATGTGTTGCAAGAATGAAGGAAGATACTTTCAATAACAGAGTAGAATGTATCCGAGTAGGGTGTTTGCAATGGCCACACCTACACACCTACTCTGGCCCAGGTGTGACTGACAGGCAAGCACCTTCCCATGTCATCCAGACCTTACTGGGCATGTGTCTGTTGTCCAGGGCCTTCCCCCAGCAGTCTGTGGGGAACAGACCCAAAGAGTGCTGAACTGCACCTTCCTGGCAAAGCTGTGCAAAGGGCACGTTTATCTTATGGCCTTCCCTTTACTCCTTTCCTGTTAATTACTAATAACCAGGTTATTACAACAGTATCACTCTGAAAAGACAAAACCCCAGAGAACATGCACAAGTAACAATAGATGCAACCCTAAATGCCCTCTCATTCTCCATTATCAATAGATGGAACCCTAAGTGCCCTCTCAGGATGGCACTTCCTGTTACACACAGGACTTTGCTGAGCACTAAGACAAGTGGAGTATTCCACTGTAACAGAATACTGAATGGGTCTTTTCCTGCCATCTAGAGTTTTTGACAGCGTCCCAAACTGAGAACAATAGAGGAAAGACAGTCTCACATTCCAAGGAGAGATGCTAAACACACACGCAGGGCTTACTAGAAAGCAGGAACACTAACCCTGCCATTTTCCATCTCCTTACACACCTGCCGCCTGTGGAGGAGGACTCTGAAGGCCTATCTGAATGCAAAAATGAGAGCCTACTCCCCACTTACAGAATTACAAATTATGGAACCCTGTTTTTTTTGGGGGGGGGATAAGATTGAAATTAGGTTGTTTCTGAGAAGATATAGGCCTGAATAGGAGAGGGTGGTGTTTAAGGACATGGTCTTGGACTTCGTTGGCCTGGGTTCAAATCCTGACTGAGCCATGTAGTAGCCAGAGAAACTACAGTACTCCATCTTTGTGAGTCTATTTCTTCATCCTTAAAAATGCAGATAGTGACAGTACCTAATTCTCAAGTTCTTGTGAGGGTTAAAAAGAGCAATGCTTGTACTGTGCTAGCCCATAGCCTGTTGCTTGGTCAGTGAATGTGAGCTATTATATATGCACCAGACATTCTGCCAGCCACAGCAGAAACTTGCTCAGGAAGCACTTTCTCCCCCATCTTGATAGAGCACAAACCTTTATTCTTTATATGAAAAATCCCTTTCCTGATATATAGGAGAGTTTGCTTCCCAAGTACACAACTATAAATCTCAAGTATATGCGCGGATAACAGAGGCTTGTAGAGAGACCCCCTGGACAGCATGCAAAAGTTATAAAAAAAAAACTGTTTTTGCATTTTTCTTAAACTTTAGCAGCTGCTGAGGGCCCTCCGGTGGAAGAACCGTCCACTCAGTATTAAGCTGATTCCTGATTCTATCAGCAAGCATAGTTATCTTTCCATTTCTTCCAAATTATTGTGTGTGATGGTAAAAACTTAGAAGACATGGATAGGCACATGAAGAGTCACGCTGATAAAACTCTGAATCAACCTCATTCTTAGGAAGGGGGTTGCCCTATATAGACAAAAATGGCTCTGCTGGTGATGGTGACATCATTGAGTGACTGTGTGTTAAGCATCAAGGAACACTGACGCATGCTCGTTATAATATTCTTCCACGTTACCAATAACTCACATACTGCCTGGGTGGGAGCACATTCCTCTTGGTGCCTGGATTACATGGGCTCTCTCATCTCTAATGTGACTGATCTTACACAGATGGTTATGTGACCTTGGCTGTCTTACAGCCACACTCCAACCAACTGAGCTAACTCTTAGGGATGACGCAGGGACCCCACCTCTGGGATAACAACACCCTATTTTTAAAACCATCTTTGGGAAATGTACATGGTCATGTCCATGTTATTTGCATGCATATCGGAAATGAAAATGCATTCCAGCAGGCCACATTCTAACTACAAATACCAGAAGAAGTTATAAATACACAAGAGGAAAACCAAACAGTGTGCTCACATTATCTCAGAATGCTAGGAAAGTGAGCCAACTGCATTAGTGGATACAAAAGGCTTGGGCAAAATAGTATGGCCCTTGGCATCAGATGTGTTCTTTATGCTAATTTGTAGATCGCAACTTTTGCCTGACATTTTCATGATGAAACCAAGGACATCGAGGAGTATATGTATATTTTGGAAATCCATGCATATCGAAGTCACTTCCTTGTGGTGCTTTTAGAGCAGCAGGAAGCCCCAGATGTGTGTCCAGACTTCCTCAAACTTCCTTCTTAGCAAACGGAAGATAGCAGTAAACATTCAACTTCTTACCTCCTTCCTCCAAAAGTTAAGGGCTTTCAAGCAGAGTGCCAAGTCAGTTCATCATCATCTTTCATTCCTACTTAAAAGTTATTTTCTTATTTTAAAGATTTCACTTAGGCATGCAGGTTTGAGTCGTTTTTTACCCCCAAAAGGAAAGGAAGGAAAGCTACCTCAAGATAGTTCACCTGCAGGGGTTCTCAGAAAACCACCTGTAGTGCCGGATGTGGGGAAAAGTTGATCCACAGCACCATCTCCTGGTCGCATCTGGGTGTTGCACTCAGAGAGTGAGAAATGGGAGGGAACAGCTGGGCACTTCTTAGCCTGACTTTCAGGGCATTAAAGTACACCACGCCAGCAATGGTGTCAATGAACTATACCTAAAATATGAAAGTGTGAGTGTTGCTGCCCCGACAATCTGCAGGACATTGAAGGGTACCAAGTATTAAAATCCACCAATCTGCTGTAAACCCAGCCACACTAAAAGCTGGCAAGAACATGCAGCTGTTGCCACAGCTGGTTTGGCTTGGTGGATAGAGTGTCGGCCTACAGACTGGAGGGTCCCAGGTTCGATTCTGGCCAAGGGCACATGCCTGGTTTGTGGACTTGATCCCCAGTGTGGGGTGTGCAGGAGGCAGCCAATCAATGATTCTCTCTCATCAGTGATGTTTCTATCTCTTTCTCCCCTCCTCTCTGAAATCAATAAAAATATATCTTTTTTTTAAAAAAAAAAAAGAGCATGCAGCTGTTAAAAAGGAAAATTTAAAAGTCCTCCTTAACAATGTGAGGAAACGTCCAGTAGAATACCAGCAGGAGAGTCCAAGTGGAGTGTCAATTATGTCATGAGCATATGAAGAGAAAGGGATGAGGACCAGGGAAACGTGGGATGTATAAAGATGGCAACAATGTGGTTGGTTTCTTTTCCTAATATCACTTACTATTACATAGTGCGTGGGCACTCTCCCTTCCTGACGTGCATCATATTCACAGGAAACATCTGCCACACAGAAACAAGCCAAGTGCACTCACTGTCAGCCCTGCCCAGCAAACCATCCTTTCTCCCCCGAATCAGCTGTAGATCATTGGGTAAGAACACCCCCAACAGTGGAGTCACCTGAGAAGCGTTACTACCGCAGCACTACTGACCAGGAGTTTCATCTGCCAGTCACACAGTCCCTGCCACACGGCTTCCGAACATCCCTCACACACACTCCCTTGGAGAGATTTTTTAAAAACTGCGTTTCAGGTCCTACTGTCAGAGCTACTGCAGCAGAATCTTTAGGGCTTGAACCTAAGAACCACAAGATTCAAAATGCTCCCTGAATGACTCCAAATGCAGCCACGAGTCTATGAGCCCCCACACGGGACCCACAGTGGGGGGGTCACAGCTGGGCCTCGCTGAGAAGGCAGGCAGGTCCGGAATCCTGGCCTTGTCGGTCAGCACTGCTTAGGAGAGCTGTGACCTCCGCCCCACACCGCCAAAGGTGAGCATTCTTGACTGCAAACGTTTGCTTACATCAACAGCTTTCCTTCAGGGTAGAATATTTTCAAGTGGAGAAATCATTCGTACGTAATTGTACGTAATTGATGGCTGCTTTCTTCTCCAAACGTTTCCTAATGAACGAGGGAAGTCAGGCTCATTTTATGGTTGACCAAAGTCTGAATCCAAGAAACAATCATCTTGGGTGATGGGGACTGGGGTGCATGCAGTTACCCAAAGGAGGAACCCCTTGGCCCAAGACCTGTCTGGGTGACAGGGGCATTTGTTCTACCCTATTTCCAAGAAAGGGCCTCCCTGTGCTGTTAAATTGTTTGCGGGAAACGAGTAAACTCGTCATATCGCTTTTTATACCAAAGCGCGGGAGACGAGTTTTTTCCAAAAACGATGAGTAGAGACAGCCGTCAAATATGGAGGGCCTGGCATTTCAACAACAATGAAAATGTGCAAGACAACTCAGATAGACTTTGCAAAGTCAGACCATTATTGGATTTCTTTCTTCCCGTTAGGACGCGATTTGCCGGGAAAATGCCTGCATACTTTGGGTTAAAATAAGTCTACCTCACCTTGAAGTATCCCATTCTCATGTCCCCATCACGCTGCATTGGGGTTGATTGGGTGGTGTGTATTCCCACTTCCTGGCTGGAAGATTCAGTGTCCAGAGGATAAATCTGCACACTCACCTGGCATGGCCTGGGGCACCTACAACAGGACTCTGTCTGCCAGGAAAGCTCATAAATGTTAGCTGTATTCTTGAAAGAAATCCTGACTGATTTGTTTACAGAGCAAGGATGTGTAGCCACTGAAGGTGATTACAGCCGGCCCTTTGTTTAAACCAAACAGGAACTGCAGTTCCTGATGATAGAAATTACAAGGGAGGTAGCAGAAGTCCTCAGCAGAAGTCGTCAGGACAACTCAAGACTTGCTGTGGCTGTGACTCCTTAGCCATGACTAAGAGAGGAACGTGAGCCCAGGCCGACCTCCCCAGAAACACCTTCTCACTGGGCTTGTAGCAGAGCGGGGGTTGTGGGACCTGCTGATACCTCTGGTTTTTCCACCATCTGAGAGCTCATAGCTCAACCTTCTGACAATGAGAAAGGAAGGGATGTGCATAGATGATGGGGTTCGGTGAGGCCCCGGGAGGGAAAGGAAATAGGCTTTAAAATGGAGAGTGGAAAGCTAAAGTGTTCTGACAACCAAAGAAGTTCAGTGGGTCTGTTGAATGTTCTAAAACTCTCTGTGATTCTGCCTTTTGTGCCTGCTGGGCGGGGAAGACAACCAGGAAATACAGAAGGGCCAAAACAGGTGCAGAATCTTTACACCCAGAAATACCTTTACTGTTTGCCTGTCAATGAAAATCTTTGTATAGCTTATGTATGCACCACTAATCAATTTCACGGAACACCATTTTCATGTATTTTATTTATTCCATTTCTCTCCAGACTCTAAGCTCCAGGACATTTACTTCAGCCCCATTAATCAATCGATGAGCACGCTCTGAGCACATGCTGTGCTGCCAGGTGAGCGGGGCACCACAGCTTTGTGGAGAATGAGCCGATTGCTGTCTTGTGGGGCCTTCATGTGTAGCTAATGAGACACAGATGGATGACCGTCGGTGAGCAGGCTTACTGTGTTGTGTGATAGTCAACACAGGACAGTATGTAATAGGTATACCTTTTAAAAGATTATTTTAAGTCATTATTTTTTGAGTGATCCCATTTATTATAGATTCATACTGCAGGTATGTCCCTTCCCATGTCAAGCAAATCTGATGTATATGAAATTGAGATTTACATCAGGTATAAATTAGGGAGAAGTAGATCTTTTTCTGAAATAAATATTCAGAATATTTAAGAAAGGGCTTCTCACAGCTCCTTTGAACTTGTGAGCTCAAGGTGCAGGTCTTGCTGATAAGAGCATGTGCTGCAGAGCCACACGGCTAGCTGGGTCTAGTGTGCACAATGCTAGCTCTTTGCTGTGTGACCTCAGTCAAGTGATGCAATGTCTCTGGGTTAGTCTCTTCATCTGTAAAAAGGAGATGATGCTCGAATGTCCTCACAGGGAACTTTCAAAGATTCAATGAGTTTGTATAAAGTTCTTGGCACTGGGCCTGGCCCTCATCTTCTGTGGAAAGTTGAGGAGGGACACTATCAGTCAGGTCAGAAGAGTAGGAAGCACCTGGACTAGGTAGGAGGTGTGACACTAAGTAGAATTTATTTTCTCTGGAAAGATCACAACATCAAAGTGTGTACATCTTTTTGAGAAACAAATAGATGTTTTACCTTTTGGAGATGCAGTGAGAAATCACAAGGTCTATTATTGAGATGCGTATTTTCCCCTTTGATCTCAATCTTAAGGCAGATGCGCTTGTTCTCTGGCATCAAGTTGATGATAGGATCTTCCCATCCTCATCAGAGTCAGTCCCAAGGTGGACAGACAGGTGGGCGAAAGGCAATCGATGGAGGACAGACAGGTAGATAGGTAACAAATTGCTCCTCAAACAATTGAAACTGAATGATATTTATCTCTAATGTCTGTGCATAGCAAAGCTATGCTTTCTGATCTTCCACACAATCACAATAAGCATATGGTTGAAAAAACAATGATCATAGTAATTCTTTTCATTGAAGTAAGGCCGACTTAAAGCTAAATGTAAAGATGAATTTAACAAAACTTAAGTCAAATGAAATGCTGGTTCAGAGAATATTCTTATGTTTTGATTTTGCCTGGGCCTAATAAATTTTAAAATAAAAGTTCACATAATTTTAAGTGCTTCCTTATAAATAACCAGAGGCCTGATGCACAAAATTCATGCAGGGGCTCAGCTCTTGCAGCCCCAGTTTCGTCCAGAAGGTCATCCAGAAGGACATCCAGAAGGTCATTTGGCTGCCCAGTCGAATTAGCATATTATGCTTTTATTATTATAGACTAGAGGCCCAATGCAAGAAATCTGTGCTAGAGTAGGCCTTCCTTCCCACAGCAGCAAGCACCCAGGACCTGGGCTTTCCTCCGGCCGCCAGCAGGCACCAGAGACCTCAGTTTCCCTAGCAGCCCTGGCTTAGTCCAGAAAGACCTTCCGGAAGGACATCAAATCTATTAGCATATTATGCTTTTATTATTATAGACAGTGGGTAGAGTTCAAGATAAGCAATTTCACAGATTTTCTGAATAGTGGTTCAAATTTAATTTATTCTGGATTTTTATTTCAGTCCTTGATGATTTTAACTTTTCTTTTTGTGTCTGATCTCAGCTAAATTTGCCCTTGAAAAATTGGTAGAGGCCATGACTCCTCTCTTCTTAAATTTCTGTATTCAAATGTAATCAAAACGTAGAAAAAATGCACAGATCATAAACTTACCACTCAATGAATTGTCACAAACTGAATACAACTGTATAATTAGCACCCAGATCAAGGAACAGAACTTACAGGCTCCTCAGAAGCTCACTCATACTTCCTTCAAGTCATTACCCGCTGCCCAAGAGTATCCTCTTTCCTGACTTTTAACTACATAGTTTAGTATATCCATTGGCTACTGCTGTATCACACAGAGACACAAAATGCAGTGCCACACAAAAACAAGACTTCATGGTTCTCTGGTTTGCGGTGGTTATATAGGCAACTCTGCTCACCTTGGCTGAGCATCTCCCACGTCCAGGGAGGAGGCTTAGCTCTCCCCCAGCAGGCCAACAAGCCATGGCCATGGTGATGGCACAGGATAGAACTAACAGAAATATGCAAGCCTCTTATTTATGCAATACAGGATCTGAGAGAGGCAGGGTTAGCTTGAGGCCAGTAAAGGGAGCCGTGCAAGTGGAGGGTTTGCTCCTGACTTTATTAACATTTTTGACTATGATGTTTTTAATTGCATTAAAATTTTATTTTTCTTGACTACTGAGGTTTTTGATAACCCCTTAAACATTGTGCCCAGGATAAATGCCTTACTTGCCTCAACCTAGTCCTAGTCCCGCTGGGGAAACACACTCTACAACTTCAGTGAGAGGCCCTGCAGTCACACCCTGAAGAGTATGGGTGTCAGGGAAGATGAAGAATCAGAGCTGATCATACAATCAGTCACACAATTAGTTTGGGCCACATTTGTACTTTATTAATGGGAATTGTACAGTATGTATTCCTTTGAGTTTAGTTTCTTTCTCTTAACAGTATGTGCGTGGAATGTACCCATCATGTAGTGTGTAGTTATAAATATTTCATTCTTATTGCTGAATAGAAAATTCCATGGTGTGAAGACGCCCCCGTGTTGTTGAGCATTTGAATAGTCACAGATCAGAGTTATTGTGAAGGGTGCTGCTTTGAACAATCTGGTATAAGTTTGTTAAATAAAAATGCGTCTTTGTGGGGCAGATATGCAGGAGTGGCAATGCTGGGTCAGAGGAGTGCACATATTCATTTTTAGTAGCTTCTGCCCATTTCCTAAGGACTAATTCCTTTAGTGTTGTTGTAAATCTTGATTTCTGGTAGTATAAGTCTTCCAATAGGCCACCCGTGGGCCCTAGGGAACAGATTAAATAATGAACCTTGAGGAGACAGCAGACTGGAAGCATAATCATCTCCTCTCAGGACTAGACTTTTAGACCTTTTATGCCACAAATTCCTTCCAGTCTCAAGTAAGGAAACTGAGAGCCAGAGAAAGCAAGGGACGAAGAGATGGGCCTGAGGAGACAGCCCGGGCAAAGTTGTCCAGTTGACGTCCTGGTTGCTGGGACGCAGTATCCACGCATAAGCTTGTGGTATGGTTTTAATTGTCTTGGCTATTCATGGGCCTTTGCTTTTCTAAATGAATTTTATAAGTAGATTGTCGATTTCCACAAAAGAAAAAAAATCTGATAGGATTTTTATGGGATTTTCTTTGACTCTATAGACTAATCTTGTCTTGACATCATTGCAAACAACATGCTTTCCTATCTTCTTAAACCTCTCAGATTGATGTCTCATACCTTATACCTACCTTGAATGAAAAGGTATCCAGTACACATATAAAATCTGTATGTGGTCAACAAACGCATTGTGGGTCCAAGGCTGTAGGCTAAGTTCTGTTTTCAGTCACACTGCACATCTCACCATCTGAGCTCTTCTCCTCTTCCACCACCCTGGGCATTGCATACGTTCTCCCTTCAACCAGGTGCAGTCCCTGTGAGCCCTCTATTTCTCCTACCTGATAAAATCCAACACTCGACTCAGATGTCACTGCTCTGCAGAGGGAGGAGGTCTTCCTTGTGGTCTCCTGCTGTCTCCTCCTTTGCTTGGTTTAAACCCCACAGTGTTTTGGGATGAACTGCTCTGCTGCCCATTCAGCTTTGGAGGGCTGAGTAGGGCCAGCTCAGCACTAAGCTGGATGTATGAAAACAGCCATTCCTTGTTGTTATTTTTGTTTGGTTTAGGTGGTTTATTGGTTGATTGTGTGACTTCATTTGCATTTAGCTTTAGTCAAAGAAAAAATGTAGTGTACTAGCTTGGCAAAACGTTATAAATCAATCTGACATTTTAAAAAAATATATTTTATTGATTTTTCACAGAGAAGAAAGGAGAGGGATAGAGAGTTAGAAACATTGATCAGCTGCCTCTTGCACACCACCTACTGGGGATGTGCCCACAACCAAGGTACATGCCCTTGACAGGAATCAAACCTGGGACCTTTGAGTCCACAGACTGACACTCTATCCACTGAGCCAAACCGCTTAGGGCATCAATCTGATTTTTGAAGCAGGTATGTTGTTTGGTCTGATTCACATCACACCTTCTAAGTTAGTTTAAAAGAAAGCCATCAACTCTGAACATTGTTTCCGATCCCTCTAACAAGGGTGTTCCTGAAAAGGCAGTCACACCTCCTATGACCACTAGGTGGCAGTTTTACTCTTATCAGTATGATCAGTTCAGCAAAGTCCTTGCTGTCACTCAAGAGGTTTGGAGTAGGCAAAATAAACCACCGAACAAGACTGCCCTAGGCCTGTTGGTGAAAAAGTGAAGGCCAAAATCAGCCCTAAGAAACTGAAGGAATACAGCACACAGAAAATGAAAAGGACTGCCATTAGATATTATTTCACTGAAACATTGCAAAAGGCTGACTTAACCACATCCACAAAATCAGTAAGAAAGTTGTATAAGACTAGAGACAGATCAGACAGTGTGGAAAGTTCAAGGAGTCTCCCGTGGGCCCTCCACAGCTGGAGCCCAGCCCTTGGGGGTGGGGCAGGTAGGGCAAGGATATGTCTCTGACAGGATCATGGCCCTGGTAATGTTGAATTCTCCTGGGAGGAAAGGGGCTTAAAGGCTTTAAACAACATTGGATGGGACTATCCAACTACTCTTAATTGAAACTGCTATTAGCACCCAATTTATTGGAGGACCAGGACCAAGTTATGTTCTGTGATTGAGTGGTGGGGGTGGAGGACATTACTAATCAGCTATTGCACTTCATCTCATCCTCACAACAACTTTGTGAATTAGGGAATCACTTTACAGATAAGAAACCTGATGCTCAGAGCCAGTCTCTATCTCATCCACAGCCTCAGAGCCCTTAGATGTTGGGGTTTGGAAGCAGGACTCTGACTGTGGCCATGACCCCAAGCTGATTCCCAAGAAATCGCCCCTCCCTCTCCTGAGAATAAGGAGAGCATCTCAGCCTTCGGTTGCTGTGGGATGATGGGAGGTAATGCTCATAGAGAGCCCAGTGCAGCAGCTGGGGCACAGTCAGCATTCCATAAACAGGCTCAGAGGCTCAGGGTCCCTTGCCCACCAAGGCCCCCCATGCTAGCCCGAGGATAGGCTCCACTGTTTTACCCAACGGTGATCTCACCTAAGAATGACATCCTCACCCCCCAAAGAGGAACCTTCCGATTATGAGGTCCTGGTGGAGGGAACCGAACCAGGAGGCTGTGACTGAACTGAAATAACTGACCTCAGTGGTCTGTAAGCCCAGGATTGGTTAGTTCTCTTCTGGGAAACCACAAGAGGAACCCCGAGGGGCTCTGTTCACACTGCCTGGTTCCAATTTTAAGTCTGATAAAGGGACTTTCCAGGCTCAGTGTATAAATCAGGGCCAGGCTTATCTCCACAGAATTGAGAAGTGGCTCTAAGAACCGGAAATCCAGGCGCTGCGTGGGTCCATCCCCAACAGGCCACCCACGGACCATGAGGGAACAGTCTAAATAATGAGCCCTGAGGAGACAGCAGGCTGGAAGCATCAACCATCTCCTATCAGGACTGGGGGTGGGGTGTTAGGCCACAAATTCCTTCTGGCCTAGAATAAGGAAACTGAGGCTCAGAGAAGCAAGGGACAAAGTAACTCCAACCTGCATGACTAAGAAGGATGCTAAGCCTGGGCAGAGCTGTCCGCTGATGCCCTGGTTGCTAGGACACAGCATCCACTCATAAGCTTGTGGTTTTCATTTTTGCACACAAAGAACCGGGACATCAAATTACCTGCTCTTTTTTTCTCTGCTACCACCCCCACAAAGACTGTTAATAGCAAAGACACTCGTCTAGATCAAATTGCTCGATACGGAGGAAACAGAACCATCTGTGAGTTGATAAACAGTAGAAATTACAGTCTATGGGAACAGGAACTGCCTCCTTATAGCCCCCCTGTTGGAGTGTCAACTCTAAAGGAGACTGACCGAGAGAGGGAGAGAAAGGCTTTGAAAGAAGAGCTACTAGGAAGGGACTTGTAGCTTCTCCCCTGCCATCCTCATCACCCCTCAGGCCTTGTTCCTGGTTGCGTGGGGAGAAGGAAGGAAATAAGTAGGGTCCCCACAAAAGATCTGAGGAGAGGAGAGATCATGAGCTCTCCCCAAGTTGCAGCCCCTACAGACACCTCTGCTAGTGTCATGTTGAGACAGGAAGTGGGGAGATGGCTGGGGCAGGCAGGTGGGAGGGGCTACCTCCAGGCTTCCTTGCAGTCAAGTGTTGCAATGGAGGAGATCCATCAGATTCTTTGGACATGGACATGATTCCAGAGGCATCACTGGAACCTGAGACAACTTGCCAGTCTCCGAAGGACACTTGGAGGAGAGAAGTGTGAGGCCTGGATGTGGGTCACCTGCCTGGTGTGAGGGTTCCACAGCTGCCTCTGAAGCAGCAGAGAGGACAGGAAGCCATGGGGAGCTCTGTGTGCTTCCTGAAAGACCAACCTCTAGCAGCATCTATCCCCAGGGCCAGGCCAGTGGGGATGCCAGCAAGTAACCCGGATGTGCCAAGCAGCATATAGGACCTCCCCCAGAGCCCCACAACTATGAAGAACAACTGCCCTACTACTGGCAGCCACCAAGGAAATGGGAGATGCCAGAAGAAAGAAAATTGTGACCAATTGTGAAATACATTCCACTTGGTAGCCATTTGGATTAGTTTTCTATTGTTGCCATAAAAAGCACCATAACTTTTGCAATTTGAAATATAAATATGGCTTAGTTCTATGGGCCAGAAGTCCCATGAGTCTCACTGGACAACAATCAAGGCATCAGCAGGGTTCTGTCCCTTTGTGGAGGGTCTCGGGGAGGAAGTATTTCTTTGTTCATTCCCTTGTTGACAGTTCCATGGGGCTGTGGGACTGAGGTCCCTGTTTCTTTGCTGCCTGTCAGCTGGGGTCACTCTTAACTCCTATAAGGCTCTCTCTGGTCCTTGTAGATAGACTCTCACATCTCTAAACCAGCAAGGGGTGGCGAGTCCTTCTCACGCTGCCATCTCTGACTCTTCCTATAAGACACATTTCCCTCTCTGATTGAACCAGGAAGCATTGTCTACTTTTAAGGACTCGTGTAATTAGAATGGGTCCACCCAGATATAATCCAAGATCATCTCTCCATATCAAGCTCCATAACATTCATCACACCTGCGAAATCCCCTTTGCTGTGTCAGGTAACGTATTCGCAGGTTCAGGATTAGGATATGAACATCTTTGCAGACCACTGTTCTGTCTACCACCCCATTATATATTCATCAAGTATTTATTTAGTGCCCTGATAAACCAGGCAGGTGCTGATTTAAGATGTCAGCATTTAGGGGCTTGAGGTTGGGGAGTGAAGCTGAGGTAGGGTGCAATACACTGAGACACCTATCTTAGGGCTCCTTGCCTTTTTTTACAGAAAATATAATGCAGACAGTGTCCCCCCACACACTCTCCTCTCCCCGCTTGACTCCCCAACCTTCATCCCTGAATTATGCAGACTCTGTAACTCTGGAGAGGTTCATTCTAGTTCCTTGAGCTGGAGAAGGTCATTCTAGTTCCTTGAGAAGCAGGATCTAAGCCCACTAAGGGACTGAGACAGGCACCTGCTAGACCTGGGTTCGGCTATAGCAGAAAGCCCAACAAGAGCATGGGAGGACTTGCAGAATCCCAGAGAGGCCTAGAGGCACATGCTGCTGCTGGCCTTTACTGTGTTTCCTGACCTGGTTTCATGGTCTCCCAGGGGACTCGAGAGGGAAATGCCCAGTGTCCTCCTGGGCCCCTTGTAAGACCAGATCACAAAAGAGAAATGGGGAGAGGACAGAAAAAGGTTGGCTTCTCACTCACTAAAACCCCTTTTGGCTGAGGCTCCCTGGGCTACATTTGCAATTCCAGGGCTCATGAGAGCTACTAGCTTGCTGCATTGTGTGTGTGTGTTTTTTATCAGCCACAAGCATAGTGAGTCAGCACAGTGGTTAGCTTTCAGCCAGAGGCCACAGCCCCCAGCAGAGTTTTAGGTGGAGTGGCCTCTTGATCAGCCCAGCCCCTGGTTCTGCCTAGTCTTCTTCTAGTCTTGAGCCTCCTTTGATTGACTGGCCTCCTGGTGGTATATCCAAGCAGTAATTCCAAAGCCATGGCATGAGAGGTGAAGGTAGCAGATAAACTAGAAAAGAAGTCATCAGCCTGGTCTAACAAGCACAACACAGCATTAGGCCAAACTTGGCAGTTGAGGCTCTTTGCTCCAGGCCAAACTCTCCAGTGGTGAGAGGTGGTAAAAGGGAGGTGGTAGAACATCCTGCCTTCTGCTCTAGAATCCATATGCGAAGCCAGGTCCCCACCAGCTGCCTCCCTCAGATGCAATCCATACCACAGGCCAACCAGTCTTCCAGAGGCAGGAACAGCTATCAGGAAGGGGTGATCAGTACCCCCTCATTTCATGGCTCTTTACTATTCACCACAAAACCCCAAAGGCCAGTGCTGGTAGTCACTCCTATGGCTTAAAAGTTTCTGGTAGAGGAGATGTTCAGGGGGTGATGCCTTCAAGGGGCAAATAAGCCCCTTTTATCTTTCCTGTACCCTCTTCAGGGCCAAGTCTCTGACATATTCCCAGACATAGGAAATAGCAAGAAAGGTCTCTGAGGTGGTAACAAACATGGGGCATTAGAGGAATAGGGAGAAGGCTAGTTGGTTGGACCAGAGGAGGTAGGGTCCAAGCTCACTTCAAAGGCACGGTTGAACTTGGGCCAATTCCAGGACATGACTGGACACCAGTGCTGAAGGTTCATAACTCTTCTACCACCGTCTGACATTTTCTTAGGTCTGATTTGCTATTGTCACCCTTCATAAGTGAGCTCCATGAAAGCAGGGCCCTTGTCTGTCTTGTTCGCTGCTGTGTTCCCGGGGCCTCAGAGAGTGCTTAGCAGCTAGTAGATGTCTGTTGAAGGAATGCTGAAAGGCATATTTATGTGTAGATATTTGGTGGGCTGGGAATCTTCATAAGAGTTGGGCTTGGAAGGAGATAATGGAGGAAATCCCCTGAGTGGATGAGGACTGGTGGAGAGGGCGGGACCAGGAACCTGGGTGTGGATGCCCTACCAAATGGCTATTGCAGGTTAAGTGTAAGGCCATGCCATGTAATTCCTACCACCTCCCCTCCCCAGGGAAGAAGAGCATTGACTTGCACATTAACCAGCATCCTCCCAGCCTCTGATGGAAACTCTTTGGAGGGATCTTAGTTCCAGAGAGCTGCCATGAAGACCTCTGGGAACAGACCCTGCACACCAGACGTCTGTACCTTCAGACTCAGGATGCTCAGGAGAGCACCCCAAGTTTGAGAAGTAACTATTAGGGAGTGCAAGTGAGCCAGAAAAATTGTTTGGTTCCAACCCACTCCTCTCCACCCACCCCCCAATAAGGTTGCCTAATGAGGAAGGACAGAGAAAACTCTAGAAGAGCAGTGGGAAATAAGGTACAGTCTTTCCCCTTGCCACCATCCAACCCTGAGGCCTGTCCTACATGGGGAGGACCACTGGGGAAAGGAAGAAAGACAGAATGGTCTGTTTGTGAGGTTTAGAGATCTCACGAGCAGTTCAGATTGGAGTTCTTCCCTCTGCCCCATCACAATTTTCTGGGCTGTCACCTGTAGGCATGCCCAGCAAAACCGTATTATAATTCTCATTTCCAGGCACAAAGTTGCAGACTTGATGTCTAATGGATGTTTGTTTGCCTGAAAAATTGCTACCCCCACCAGACCTCTTATCTGTGTTAAAACCCTGATTTCAGGTATCAGGTGAACCAGCCGCAGGGACTCTCGATTAGCCATGGCCTCAATGCTGACTGCACTTATAACCGTCCCAATGCCACTAAGTCAGCCTCTGGGGATTAGTCATAGGCCTCAAAGTTACAAAGCTCACCAGTGATTTTCATATGCAGTAAGTCTGGGCGTCACCCATGTAAACTACAGATGATAATTTTTATTCTCACCAGTGTGGAGGGAAAGTGTTCTCAGGGCTTCTAGCAAATCAGGATTCTTTTCTTTTAAAGATACCTAAATGATCCATATGATTTCACTTATATGTAGAATATAATGAATAATATAAATGAACAAACAAAACAGAAGCAGACTCATAGAGAGAGAGAACAGACTGATGGTTGCCAGAGGGGAGGGGAGTTGAGGGACTGGGTGAAAAGGTGAAGGGATTGAGAAAGACATTGATATTTACAACATAGTCACAAGGATGTAAAGTAAAGCAGAGGTAACATAATCAATAATCTTAACTAATGAAAGCGAAATATTAAAATTAACCGTTTCTCTGGGACGGGGGTAAGCCACGCCCACAAGCCAATCAGAGCTTCTGTATGCAAATTAGCCCAGCCAAGATAACGGAGGCCCCAGCCGCGGTGTGCGGCTTCTCCAGGGCTGCGGCCTCCTCCATCTTGGGAGCCTCCCGCCTGGGAAGGCATCCAGTGCTTTGGGCCTGCAGATGCCTTCCCAGGTGGGAGCATGGGGGGGGGATGGAGGCAGGGACCAAGCAGCTGGACCCCGTGGCCCCCACCCAGGAGGCCGTGGGGTGGCCAGCGTCACCCCAGCCTGGCTTCCCGGGCGGGAGCCTTCCGGGGCGCAGGGACGAGGCGACCGGACCCTCGCGGCCCCCGCCCGGGAGGCCATGGGGTGGCCAGCGCCATCCCAGCCTCGGCCTCCCAGGTGGGTGGCCCATAGGGTCAGTGGGAGCTGTGGCCGGCCTGAAAACTGCCCTCAGCCCCTCACCCAGGCTTGCTACACCCCCTGGGGTGAGGGTCTCCACTGGGGAGCTTGGCCAGCTTGCAAACAGACATTGGCCCCTCATCCAGGCTGGCCAGGCACACCAGCAGGTGGACATCCCCAGAGGGGTCCCAGACTGGGAGAGGGCACAGGCCGGGCTGAGGGATGCCCTCCACCCCCCCCCCCCCAGTGCACAAATTTTTGTGCACTGAGCCCCTAGTGTTCTAATAACTATAGTACCACATGGGTACTAGGAATATTGTGGAGACACTTTGTAAAGTATATCATTGTCTAACACTATGCTGTACACCTGAAACAAACAAAATAATGTTAAATGTAAACTATAATTTTAAATTTTTTTTTAAAAGAACCAATGACAAAAAAGAAACAAACATGTATAATGCTAATGAAACATGCCGTGTTGCCCTTAGATGTGATGTCTGGAAGAGTAGGTACCACCTGAAAAACAAAAGCCAATACACTAAGGTTGGCAGAGAAAAGAGAGGGGGAAAGCCTGGATACTCCAGAAGGTACTGGGTAAATGATTTAGCCAGCTCTGGAACTGCCCCCTGTCCGGACTTTCTGTTAAGTGAGTTAATAAAGATTGATTTGGCCAGTTCCAGTTGAGATTCTCATTGCTTATTGTCCAAGCATTCACCCACGGGGAAAGGCCATAAATCATCCCCAACTCCCAGGTGCAGCACAGACCAGAAACCAGCAACAATGACCAACTCCTGAAACAATGCTGAGATCCTGAAACTGCTTGCTCAACCGGAGCCCCCTGGCGCCAGCAACGCCCGGGGGGTCTTGGGCAAGACTGGAAAGTTACAGGTCTGCGAACTGCAGACCACTCCCTCATACCCACCCCTCTCCTCATCCCCCTGCCTAAAGCCTTCAAAACGCCGCAGCTGGACTCGGTCCAGGGCGGCTCCACTGGCCCTTCTCCCTTCCCGGGACCTGTGGACTCGTCCGTTTGCTCCTAATAAAGCCTGGATAATTTGGCTCATTCTTTAATTTTTCGACGGGTTAATTAAACACTTATGGCTAACAGCATCCTAGATGATATGGTCACACAGACCGTGGCAGAGCTGCCATCAAGCTACGCCCAACACAAGGCAGCTAATAGGAGCTGGGAGGAAGGAGAAGCCAAGGGACCCTGAGAGGGTAATTGGATCAGATCATTAGATTTCTCATCAGTTTTATTGTTTCTGATAGTTTTCTGTGAGTCTTTAGGGTTTTCTATATACAGAATCATGTCAGCTGCAAAAAGTGACTTTTACTTCTTCCTTCCCAATTTGGATGCCTTTTAACTGATCATTTCTTCCTCTTGCCTTACACTCTGGCTAGGACTTCTAAAACTAGGTTGAAAAAGAGTGGTGAGAGTGTGCATCCTTGTCTTGTTCCTGATTTTAAAAGAAAAGTTTTCAGTGTTTCACCATTGAGTATGATATTGGCTGAGGATTTGTCATATATGGCCTTCATGGTATTGAGGAACTTTCTTTCTACCAGGTGTACCGGTTAATAATGCGGATTTTTTTCAGTAAATGGAGTTACACATATGTTGCTATATATGTGATTTGATATGTATGCTATTTTGTTGTATTGACAACAACCTTCAAATCTTCATATGTCAAATTTTCTGAAGGAGTTAACATCATAGGTATTTTTACACTTAAAAATGTCAAATTTCATGCCCCCAAAAAGAGCATTTGCAGGAAGTTTTAATTAATTATGTTGCAGAAAAGTGCTGCTGAAAGTTATCATATACTTTGAGAAGTTTATGGTGAACATGCTCCATCTCAAGATACTTGTGAACACTTGTTTAAACACTTTAAAAGTGATGATTTTGATGTGAAAAACAAAGTCCAGGTCAACTGAAAAAGTTTGATGACCAACAATTACAAGCATTATTGGATGAAGATGCGTGTCAAACTCAAAAACAACTTGCAGAAAGATTAAACATTTCTCAGCAAACAATTTCCGATCATTTACTAGCAATGGAAAAGATTTTAAAGGAAGGAAAATGGGTGCCACATCAACTGAATGAAAGACAAATGGAAAACCCAAAAGTCATCAGTAAAATGTTGCTTCAACGGCACAAAAGAAAGTTTTTTTTGCATCAAATTGTGACTGGTGATGAAAAGTGGATTTATTTTGAGAATCTCAAATGCACAAAATCATGGGTTGATCCAGATCAACCATCAACATCGACTGCAAGTTCAAATCGCTTCGGAAAGAAGACAATACTCTGTGTTCGGTGGGATCAGGAAGGTGTGGTGTATTATGAGCCTCTAAAACCAGGTGAAACTGTAAATACTGATCACTACTGAAAAACAAATAATCAATTTGAACCACGCTTTCATCGTAAAACAACAGAATGGGCCAGAAGACATGGAAAAGTAATTTGCTTCATGATGATGCACCATCACACACTTCAAAACCAGTTAAAGGCACATTAAAAGATCTTGCCTGGGAAGTATTAACCTACTCACTGTATTCACCAGATCTTGCTCCTTCAGATTACCACTTGTTCTGATGGATTGCACACACACTTTCTGAGCAGCACTTCAAAACATATGAAGAAGTGGAAATTTGGGTCTCTGAATGGTTTGCCTGAAAACAAGAAAAGTTCTATGGGATGTTATCCACAAATTACCTGAAAGAGGATGGAAATGTGTAGCTAGCAATGGACATTACTTTGAATAAAGAACTTTTGATGTTTCTCTTGAAATTACCGTGTTTTCTTTGATTATAAAATCTGCATTATTAACCAGTACACTTGGTATACCTATTTTATTGAATTTTTCAATCATAAAGGATGTTGTATCTTATCAAATGCTTTTTCTGCATCTATTGATAATATTATATGATTTTTATTCTTTTTTTGTTAATGTAGTGTATCATATTGATAGATTTGCATATGATGAACCATCCTTGTTCCCCTGGAATGAACCCCACTTATCATGATGTATTATTTTTAAACTAGTGGTCCAGTGCATGAAATTTGTGCAGGGGGGTGGGAGGTGTCCCTCAGCCTGGCCTGCACCTTCTCCAATCTGGGACCCCTTGGAGGATGTGGGACCCCAATGGGATCAGACCTAAACCAGCAGTCAGACATCCCTCTCGCAATCCGGGACTGCTGGCTCCTAACCACTCACCTGCCTGCCTGCCCTATTACCCCTAACCACTCTGCCTGCTGGCCTGCTCACCCCCAACTGCCCTCCCCGGCCGGCCTCATGGCCCCCAACTGCCTTCCCCTGCAGCCTCATGGTCCCAGCTGTCCTCTCTGGCTGGCCTGATGGCCCCCAATTGCCCTCCCTGGCCGGTCTCCTGGAAGGTCTCCCAGTCTAATTAGCATATTACCCTTTTATTAGTATAGATATATTATCGTATTTGATTTACTAGTATTTGGTTTAGGATTTTTATATCTATATTCATCAGAGATATCAGTATGTAGTTTTCTTTTCTTTTTTTGTGGTTGTTATCCTTATCAGATTTTGGTATCAGAGTTCTATTGGTCTAATAAAATGTGTTAGGAGATATTGCCTCTTCTTCGAGGTTTTAGAAGAATTTGAAAATAAAAGGTATCAAAACTTTTTTGAATGTTTGATAGAATTCACTAGTGAAGCCATCTGGTCTTGGACTTTTATTTTTTGGGAGGTATTTGACAGTTGTTTTAATTTCCTCACTACTTACAATATATTTAAATTTTCCAATTCAGTCTAGGAAGGTAATATATTTCTAGGAATTTATCAATTTCTTTTAGGTTATTTAATTCGATGACATATAGTGTTCCATAGTATTCTAGTATGATTCTTGATATATCTGTGATATCTGTGATAACTTCTCTTTCATATCTGATTTTGTTTAGATGAGTCTTTTCTCTTTTTTCCTTAGTAAATTTAGCCAGGGGTTTGTCAATTTTATTAATTAAAAAAAAAAAAAAACCCAGCTTTTTGTTGCATTAATTTTTATATGTCTTTTTGTTCTCTATTTCATTCAATTCTGCTCTGATGTTTATTATTTCCTTTCTTCTGCTGACTTTGAGATGCTTTTGTTCTTTTTGTAGTTTTTAAAGATGTGATGTTAGGCAGTTTACTTAGGATTTCTCTTGTTTCCTGTGATAAGCCTGTAATGATATAAACTTCCCTTTTATTACTACTTTCACTGCATCCCAAAAGTTATGATATGTCATGTTGTCATTATCATTTGTGTCTATATTTTTTTGTCTCACCTTTTATTTCTCCTTTGACCCGGTCATTTTTCGGTAGTATGTTGTTTAATCACCACATAATTGTGGGTTTCTTTACTTCCTTGTTATAACTGATTCCTAATTTTAAAGTATTGTGATCAGCCCTGGCCAGTTTTCTCGGTGGTCAGACCATCAGTCCATGAAGGGTAGCAGGTTCGATTCCTGGTCAAGGGCTCATACCTTGGTTGCAGGTTCAGTCCTCAGCCCAAGTTAGGACACAAGTGGGAAGCAACCAATCCATGCCACTCTCTCTCTTTCTCTCTCTATCTCTCCCGCTCCTCCCTCCCTTCCATTCTCTTTAAAAAGTAAATGGGAAAAAAATATCCTTGGTTGGGGATTTTTAAAAAAACAACAAAGCATTGTGGTCAGAGAATATGCTTGGTATAATTTCAATCTTCTTGAATTTATTGAGGCTGGTTTTGTGACCCAACATATGGTCTGTCCTTAAGAATGTTTCATGTGCACTAGGGAGGAATGTATAATTTGATGTACTGGGATGAAAGATTATGTAAATGTGAATTATGTCCATTTGATCTAATGTGTCATTTCAAGCTGATACTTCTTTTTTTTTGATTTTCTGTTTGGCTGATCTGTCTAGAGCTGTCTATGGAGTATTAAGATCCCCAACTATGATTGTGTTTTGATCTGTTTCCCTCTTTAGTTCTGTGAGTGGTTTGTTCTATATTTCAAGGCTCTCTGGTTGAGTGCATATATATCGAGTATTATGTTTTCTTCATGTAGTATCCCTTTATCATTATAAAATGCCTACCTTTGTCTCCTGTTACTTTTGCTATCTTAAATCTATTTTGTCAAATATGAATATGGCTGCAACTGCTTTTCTGTGGATGTCATTTGCTTAGAGACTCACTTTCCGCCCTTTCTCTTTGAGTGTAGCCTTATTTTTGCAGCTCAGATGGGTCTCCTGAAGGCAGCATATGGCTGGGTTCTGAGTTTTATCTACTCTGTGTCTATTTTTTGGTGAATTAGGCCCATTTATATTTAGGGTAATAATTGATGTATGAGGATGTCCTCTAGCCATTTTATCTTTTGTTTTCTGGTAGCTCTCTGTCTGCATTGGTTCTTTTCTTTGTGATTTTTGTCTGTTATTTTTGTTGGTGATATTCCATACTTCTTTCCTCCTTTTTTAAGCTATGTATCTCAGAGCTTGGGCAATTAATGTGTATGTGGTTACCATTAGGTTTATGAAAAAGAAGTTTCACATATATAATAGTCCTTTTTCTTTTGAATGCATCTGATCTCCATCCTCCTTTGCAAATTCAGACCTAACCAGTTTTCAACTAATGAAAAGTAGTTTGTTAAGATTATAATAAATTACATTGTCTTTTCTTTTTCTTTTACTTATTTATGGAAATGAAGAAGAATATTATCTAGATAGGGAACTGCCAGCTTTTAGTTTAAAAATAATAAAATTGGGGATACAGGCCAAGTTTGAAGTTTGGAAAGGTATTAAAATTAATAGCTAAAATACAAATCTGTATTGACTTGGATTTTAATTAAATATATAACAAATCCAATCATTTAGCCAGTAACATGAGTGACTAATAAGTCCAACCAATTTTTCAACTGAATCAATTCCTCAGTCCAGTCATTTTCCATTTGAAACCCCCAAATTAAACATGTAAAAGGCCTTTTCTACTTGGTCATCTGTGTGTATATAAAACCCTATTATGCAAATAGACCAAACAGCAGAATAATCGAACAACCAAGCAACCAAACAACCAGTTGCTATGATGTGCGCTGACCACTAGGAGCACAAATGGAACATGGCGGGTGTCAGCAGCAGGCAGCAGAGCACAGAACATGGCCGGCATCTGCCATGACAGGGTGTTGGAACAAGGGAGCAGAGGCACCAGACCAAGGCAGGGCCCCAATCGCTGTCATCGGGACAAGCCTCTGGTAGTTACTGAAATTCTTTGCTCCCATGCACTGTGGTCCCGCCAGGTACTTGCACCTGCTACTAGAGCCGGAGCTGACACTTGCACCCGCTGCTGACAGACAGGGAATTTGGCATGAGGGGCCAGACGGGGGTGTGGAGGATAGGCCGAGACCCGCCTCTGTGCCCTCCACAGCCTCTCACTGCCCACGCACAGTTCCTTTCAAAGTGCACGAATTTGTGCACTGGGCCCATAGTTATAAAATAATCAAGTCTCCACAGTGAAAAGAAGTCTCCAGAATTCTTGAAAGGTTCTTGTACCATATCCCTTAAGGATGGGGATTGCATGGTTCAGCTCACAAAGTTGAGATGGCTGGAAATGTCCACAGCATTGTTGCTGAGGAACACCCTGAAGGTGGTGCTTGAGGGTGCTGCCAACAGAGTGATCTGGCAGTTTCAGCATCAGGAAGGAGGAAAGTCAAGGGTAGTCTTTCTTTTCTTTCGATAAAATTAGTTGCCTTAAGTTAACACACAGCATGAGCCTTTGTGGCATGAAAGAGTAACAGAAGTATAAAAGGTATAATTTGGAGATTTTGTCAAGTGCTGTGATGATGACACCCTAATAGGTCTAAGTGTTCTGCGGCACTCATGCTCAGGGAGGAGGGTGTCTGGAGGAGGAATAATACCTGCATTAGTGTGTAGGCTCTGCAGAGGAAAAAGCTTTTTGGTCTGCAATTACCAGTCTGCTATTCTGTAAAAAACATCGACTTGCTGCTTGCTATTTTTTCACGCATTCTTTCCCCCTGACGGTTTCACATGTACACTCACACGAGTAAAATAAGCTTTTTACGCTTTGCTGGGGGGTGAAGTGGCTGCCTGATGGAAAGGCTTTGCAGTGGTTTTCCCTAATGCCAGGTGCATGAAACTCCAAAGTGCCAAACACCCTCATCTAAACACGGCCACAAGGTGACCACGTTGGCCCTACTTGCCGAGGCTGCATCCTCAGGTGTGCTCCACCACTGTCCCTCCCTCTGAAAGCCTGTGAAAGTGCGGTCTTGCCTCCTGCAGAGTAAGCTGCTTCCAGCATAGAACTTGCCAGCATGTTTTCTTCTGTTACTCGGGCAGTAAGTAGCCAAGCTCGGACCTCCCTTCTGGGTCCCGTTCATCGCCATGCCCTGCCCCAATACTTTCCTACTTGGGGCTAAGACCAGCATACAACGGATCTCCCCACACATCCTCTTGCTTTCAGAAGGTCAGAAACCCTGAGCTAAGGTTGCTCTGGCTCTTGGCTTTTTACCTTACAAATCAGACCAAATCCTATGGAGAAGAGTTTGTTGAGGAAGAAATTAGAGTTTACCTTTCTACTCAGAGCACCCCATCCGAGATCTGAGAAGAAAACCACTTCTGATCCCTGTTACCTGTAAGGACCCCTGACTGGGCTGGATTGTGAATAAAGAAAGGTGGATAAAAACGGATTGTCACTGGTCTAGCCTCATACCTTCCGTGACTCCTAAAGCTATAGCTTCCTGTATGGAGCAGCAAGATCTTTCCTCTCTCTTCTTTTCAGCTCCACAGCCCCGGGATCTGGCCTGGTTTTCTGCCTCCTGCCCCATTGAGTTTCTTTCTCCCAGGGTTGCCTCCAGTGGGAAGTTGTTCAAAAAGAGGGAAATCAAAAGGCAGACTTGTGGAAAGGTGGTGAGCCACAAGAGGGGGCTTGAGAAACCAAATGGCTTTGGTTGAGAAGTGCATGTTCCCCCTCACACCTCAGCTCACTTCCTTAATCCACAGGCATGTTTTGAGTTAGATAGATGTCAACACACTCCCCAATATTTCTTCTTTCTGACCAGACTAACTCTAGGGCATTGAAGGGGCACCATCGAATACAATTTTATTCTTCTTTGGTCTGCCCTTTAGAAAAGGCATCTCCTCCAATGTTCTTCATCCACATGCAATTTCACAACAAGAGCGAAGGCTGTGCAACCTCTCATCTGTGCTGGATGTATGACTGTAATATTCTTTACTAGGGGCCCGGTGCACAAAATTCATGCACTGGGAGGGTAGGGGGGCCCTGGGACCCCTCACTCTTTACCACCTGCCTGCTCACTGCTCCTTACTGCTCGGCTCGCTGCTCCTTAGCACTGCTACAGAGGCGGGAGTGGCTCCCGCTACTGCCACTGTGCTTGTCAGCCATGAGCCCGGCTCCTGGCTGAGAGGTGCTCCCCCTGTGGGAGTGCACTGACCACCAGGAGGAAGCTCCTGCATTGACCATCTGCCCCCTGGTGGTCAGTGTGCATCATAGCAACCAGTCATTCTGGTTGTTCTGCCATAACGGTTGCTTAGGCTTTTATTATATAAACTAGTGGCCCAGTGCATGAAATTCATGCACGGGGGAGGGGGTGTTCCTCAGCTTGGCCTGCACCCTCTCCAATCTGGGACCCCTCAAAGGATGTCCTACTGCTGGTTTACAGGGATCGGGCCTAAACCAGCAGTCAAACAATCCAGGGACTGCTCTCAATCCAGGACTGCTGGCTCCTAATCACTCACCTGCCTGCCTGCCTGATTGCCCCTAACAACTCTGCCTGCCAACCTGATCACCCCCAACTGCCCCCTCTGCTGGTCTGCTTGCCCCCACTGTCCCTCCCACTGGTTTGCTTGCACCCAACTGCCCCCCTGCTAGTCTGCTCACTCCAAACTTCCCCCCTCCGCTGTCCTGATCACCTCCAACTGACCCTCACTGATGGCCTTCTTACCCCTACTGACCCCCCTGCTGGGCTGCTTACCCCCAACAGCCTAGCCCCCACCAGCCTGATCACCCACAACTGCCCTCCCTTCTTGGCCTCTAAACTGCCCCTACCTCAGCCCCACCACCATGGCTTTGTCCAGAAGAACATCCAGAAGGTCTCCTGGAAGGTCTCCCAGTCTAATTAGCATATTACCCTTTCATTAGTATAGATAGAGGCCTGGTGCATGGGTGGGGGCCGGCTGGTTTGCCCTGAAGGGTGTCCCAGGTCAGGGTGGGGGTCCTGCTGGGGTGCCTGGCCAGCCTGGATGGGGGGCTGATGGCTGTTTGCAGGCTGGCCAAGCTCCCCAGTGGGTACCCTCACCCCATGGGGGTATGGCTAGCCTGGGTGAGGGGCTGAGGGCCATTTTCAGGCTGGCCACACGCTCTTCAGTGTGGGAGGGTCCCTGCTGGGAGCATGGCCAGCTGGGTGAGGGGCTGAGGGCTCTTTGCAAGCTGGCCACAGCCCCAGGTGACCCAGGCTCCCAGTCCCTCCTTGAGCAGAGGTCCACACTGGCTGGAAGCAGGTATCTGGGATTTATTTATCTTCTATAATTGAAACTTTGTAGCCTTGAGCTGAGTCCACAGCTGGCCAGGGCAGGCTGGAAGCTTGGCTTCCTCCATCGCCAGGGGCAACCCAAGCCTCCTGTTCACTCCAGCTCTGTGGCTGCTGCCATCTTGGTTGGGTTTATTTGCATACTCGCTCTTGATTGGCTGATGGGCGTGGCTTATGGGTGTAGTGGAGGTACAGCCAATTTGCATGTTTCTCTTTTATTAGATAAGATTACCTTTACATTTGAAATTCTCCTGCTTCTCCACAAACTTCCTAGTCAAACCTGGGAGACAAGCAAGGCACAAAACTCTCACAACTCATAGGCCCCCTGCCGCTGTGCCCTAAACTAGCACCCACGTGGATGCCCATGAAGCAGACGCTGACCATCAGCGGCTGCAGTTCTCCAGATCCTAACATATTTGTTCTCAAATGTGCTTAAATTCACCTAGTGTTTACTAGGCCCAGCCACTCTTACTTTGTGACTCGATTCTCCTACAACAAATGACTGCAACAGCCATGCCTTTTGAGTATGTTTACATATAATCTCAGTTAGTCTTCCCAACACCATCAGAGGTTGGTACTGTTATTATTCCCATCTTATAGATGACGGCACTGAGGTGCAATAGAAGGAAAGCAACTTCCCCAAAATAAGTGAATGATCAATTATGCATAAAGCACCATGAGAACATTGATGAAAGAACCACTGGTATAAGGAAATAATAGTCATATCTCATGTTTATTGAACTCTGTGTATCAAGCCCTGTACCAAATGCTGTAGAAACTTTCTCTCCTTTAACCCTCACATCAGTGGGTCTGGAAATTACATTGAAAACATGGGTGGGTCTAGCCATCCAGGAATGTGAATACATTACAGAAAGGCCTTGTCTTGTGAGCATCTTGTCTTTTATCTCATGTTCTGATCACTAGTGTTTCAAATGCACTTTGAATGGACCTAGTTTCCTCACTGCTTCCTCTCATATGCTGCCATTCAAATCTTCCCAATAGTTGTATCTGGGGTAACAACTGTGCTCCCCTTCCCTCTAGCTACACTGGGAATTATTATTCCAGTTGTCCCTCTTTATTCACATTTTGCTGTCCAACAGTTTCAGTTACCCATGGTCAACTGTGGTCCAAAAATATTAACTGGAAAATTCAAGAAATAAACAATTAATTCATAAATTGCCCACCATTCTGAGTGGTGTGATAAAACCTCACACCATCTCGCTCTATCCTGCCCAGAACATGAATTATCCCTGCATACAGGGTGTCCCCCCAAAATATATATCCACATTTTAACAGCTGATAGCTCAGTTTTGAAAATGAAATGTATTTTAATAAGCATTGCCTTTATAATTACTCAAAATGTGTGTATACATTTTGGGGGACACCCAATATATGTCTTTCACCTGTTAATCACCTAGTAGTCCTCAGTTGTCACATCAGTTATCATAGAGAGACATTTACATAACCCTTCTTTATGTATATTGTTATCATTGTTCTATTTTGTTGTTGTCAATCCCTTACAGTGCCTAGTTTATAAGTGAAATATTATCATAGAGATGTGTACATAGGAAAAAAACATAGTAAATATAGGATTAGGTACCTAGCCGCAGTTCACGCATCTACTAGGGGTCTTGAAGCATATACTCCACCAATAAGGGTAGACTACTGTGTTCCCAGTTTGGAGATGAGGAAACTGAAGCTCAAATAAGCTAACTTAACTTCATTCAGAATTCAGAGCTCTGAGGAGGGAGATATAAACTCAGCAATCAGCTCCCAAGCAACCAAGGAAAGTTAGGGCCTGGGTGGCAGCAGAGGAAATAGCCTGTTTGACAGGAAATCTAATGAGATGTGGGGAGTGGGAGCACAGGGCAGCGACTGGGCATGGAGGGACCTGACCTTGCAGTTGATTGGTATGGAAACGTGTGTGCCATGCTGAATGATGACACTAACCTGTGAGCCAAGGATTTTAAAACGAGTTTCAATGTGGTCAGATATACTTATTACTAAGACTTTGACTAGAATATTTCAAAATAATTTCCTACTTTTGATTGACTTACTTAACAAAACCCATGAGACCAGACAACAGCACTGTCACCCCATTTTATGGGATAAGGAAACTAAGCTCAAGGAGTTAAATATGTCTAGGATTATAGATTGTGGGGGACAAAGCAAAACCTGTGCCCTAATCTTCCAACTCCTGGTCCGGAGCTCTGTCCCTAGCAGTAAGCCAGTGTTTGACTCTAAGAGATCTGCCAGCCCAGGCACACTTACCCGGAGCTGAAAATGTAGAGACCGCTACCCACTGTCGTCTCGCTGGGACCTGCTCCCACTGCCTCATCTCTGTGCACACTCTCCACAGCGAGCGTAGCAGGTAAGTTCTGCCACCCTCAGCCTTTTCGAGGCTTGTAAATGCAACTGTTTATTCGCACAACAAGAGAGAGAATTCAGAGCCTCGCTGGCCTTTCTCATTCTGAGTTGCCTTTTTGCACTTTCCCTGTTGAAGTCAGAAGAAAAAAAGAAGTAATCCTCACAAACTGAGTTTCAACAAGTATTTAAAGCATTTCATTGAAGAAGGTATCAGTTTGGCATCTGAGATCCTCAGCGATACCCTGTACATCCTTTGAAGAATTCTAAGAACCTTCTCACAGGAAAGGGTGTCTAGGGGGGCTTTGGCCTTCTCTCTGGTTTTTTGAAGTGTGGCTGGGGCCAAAAAAACATTGTTGGGGGAGGGGAGGGAAGAGGAGGAGGCGTGGCGATCAAGGGACAGAAAGAATAGCCATGCAAAACCTTGGTTAGCCAAATCTATCACTTCTTCTAGGGACAGTGAGCCCTCCCTTATACGTCCCCACCCCCGAACCTCCCCTCCCATGGAATGAATATATTTTGCTGATGTTGATTATGGCTCTTTATCTCCAACTAGGCAAGGGAAAAGCAGGGAAGGGAGCACTGAGAGGCAGCGAATCACCAGGAACGCTGGTGAGGCTAGGATCTGGGAGCGAGGACTCAGGTACTGGATTGAAGGGAGTGGCGGTCACATACACCTGCTGTGAAAGCTCAGACTCCAGATGCATTAGACCCACTGTGCCCCTGGCTGGCCCACCCTCCTGCTACAGGACTCTGGGCAAGTTATAGAACTTTCTTGTGCTCACGTCTCCTCTGCGAGCTGGGGCACACAGCAATATTGCCTCGCAGGGTGCCCATGAGCTCCGAGGGGTAAAGCGTGCAGAAGCACTTAGCCCGGGACCTGGCACCAAGTACTCAATAAAAGGGAGCTGTTCGTTAAAAATTCAAGATCTCCTCCTGGATTCCAAAGAGTTTCAAAGTGTCACCTCAGTGAACGTCCTCTCATAGTTTTTATTATTGTTGTTGTTGTTGTTGTTGTTGTTTCTAGAACAGGTATTTGCAAAGCTTATACAGGGTGGGGCAGAAGTAGCTTTACAGTTGTTCGTATGGAACATAGTACAATAATTAATAAATAATAATACAAGAATAAGCCGCATTTCTCGTACTGCCTGCTGCCAGCCTACCTTGCCCCCCTCTCATCCCCTGTATGTTTGCAAAGCTTTGTTCATCGCCTTCTCCGCATTCAGCGCCTCAGACCCTCACAAACCAAGCAGCCTCCCAGCCTGCTGCACAGAGGGTGCCTGCCTCCCCCTGCTGTCCTGCTGGCTTAACTAGTTCTGGTTTGTTTCTGATTTTCTGGGAAATGTCCTGTGTCTTAGAACTCCTCCTCCCCAGAGCCAGCAGTGGACACCTTGGTTTCCCTCTTGCTGAGCACATAACGGGGCACTGCTGGGGAGTGAATGGTTCTACAGAGCAAGGGCCACTCGTGGGGAGGAGCCAGTCTATGGGTAAAGGGTGCCAGCCAGCACGCAAACCTCACTGATGCACTCCTTCCGTTACCGTGCTCCCAGCCTTCCTGTCTGTCACGATTACCTCCAATTAAGCTTTGCTCTTTCAAACGCTTCCTCTGCCCCCAGGGCCATTAGCCTGCAACTTCACAGCCAGTCGCATCCAGAGCTGGCCTGGAGCTCCTCGGAAATCTCCAAGTTCAGGGTCATTCTTTCCCTTGGATGTTTTCAGTTTGGGATCCTGAAGGGCTGATTTTGTGTCCTAACCACTCTGAAAACCCAGGCTCCCCCCAAAGCCCTCTCCCCAGCCAAGCTGGAGGGGCATAAACTGAAGTGGGTCAGACTGATAAAACAACTGCTCTGTGGCGGCCAGACAGCCTCACTCCAGAGCACTTTTCTGCTGACATCTTGAAACATCTCTCATTTTCTAACACTCCGTTCGTTCCACTTCCTCAACTCCCACTAGCATCCTCTAACAAGAATTGAAGTCTGCGTCCTCAGCCTTTACGTTACGTAATGGAAAAGGAACAGCTCCTGCAATGTACGCATACTGCCACCAGGTGGCATCAGAGGTTCCATTGGTGTACGGATGCCAGGTACCAGTGGTGAACACACACACACACACACACACCCAATTCCAAATCTAGCAAACAAAATAAACAAAGCTACACATTAAACAAAATATTACCAGCAGTTAAGTTACAATGCTGGGAGGAAATGGCTGGAAGCCAGTGCTTGGAGCAAGCAGAGACAGCAAGCTCCCCACGTTCCATGGGCGAGGTCTCCGCCGTCTCCAGCCACCTTGCACTTGGTGGGGCCTTGTGACTACGTCAGGACAACGGGATAGGAATGCAAACCACGGCTGACCCTTGAGAGCAAAGCAGAGGACAGCGAGTATCATGTCTCCCTGCGTCTCTCCTTTCTGTGATAGCTGGTGACATGGCGACCGGAAGAGCTCTGTCAGACGGAACCCCTGAGGGACAGCGAGGAGCAGAACCTTCACGGATGTCCATGCCGCTTCACCCACCTTCCACGGCTCGTGTTGGACAGGCACCGTGAATCTCTACTGAAGTAAGCCACGGGGTTTTGGGAGTTAATTCGTTTCTGCGGCATAACCGAGTACTCACTTTCTAGATGGAAGTAAGAGTGAGGTCGCTTTTCTCTACGTCAGTGGGCCTTTGCCCCAGAAGCACAGATTTGTGAAGATGGAGGAATTGCTACCTCCAACCCTTCTGAGACCAGTGAGAAGGAAGGGGAGCCTCCTCAGAGAAGAGGCTAGGTACCGTGACCGTGTCTTACCACTCACTGCAGGCAGGATACTGAGCAGATGATAACAGACAGAAGGGCATGATTGCTCCAGCAGGCCCAGGGTCAGGCCAGAGAAAGGCAGGACTCCGGGCAGCTGGTCTCAGCAGGAGTAACTCACAGACTGATGTTTGGAACTGGCTACAGTGATGTATACAGTCTCTCTGTTTTTAGCTGCTACAAACACCATGAAAGAGAGTTGTCAGGTATTTCGTGGTTGGCTAACCAGGCATCAGCATCCCACCAGTTGGCTGTCTTTTCAGTTATTCTTTTTTAATTTTTTGGGGGGGGAGGAGGTTTCTTATTTTTGGTATAATTTCACAGTTACAGGAAAAAAGACAGTAAAAGAACACCCTTTTACCCTTCACCTAGATTCACTTGTCCATGTGAAAAGCGTTTCTAAAAACCAATTGATCTCTCATATCACGTACAGCTTTACCACCTAATTTAAACTTCAATGTTAAATGCAAGTTTCACAAACCAGTTTTATATTTAGACTTGCAAAGTATATTGTGTAGCCTTAATATATAAAGAGTTGTTGCAAATTCATAAAGTGTCGCCCCTTGGAAAAATAGGCAAAGGCCATAACTAACCTGTTGACAAAAGAAGTGGCAGTGACAAAGGAAACTCTGAAAAAAACTCAACCTCTGGTAATCCTATATAATAAAGAGAGAATATGCAAATTGACCATCACTCCACCACAAAGATGGCAGTGCCCACAGCAGAGATGGTGGGGGGTGGGGTTCCATAACACAAGATGGCTGCACCCACAGCAGAGGCCGAGTTCCCATAACGAGCCTTAATGAGCAATCAGAAGGGACCTGGGGCTGCGCCCTCCCCCCCATGGGGCTTGACAGGGGACCTCAGGCCACATACCCCACCTTGTGGGGATTGACAGGGGACCTGAGGCTGTACTCTCCTGCTGGTGCCAAGCTGGGGGACCTGAGGTTGCACCCCCTGCCAGGCAGGGCTTGGTGGGGGATCTCAGACTGCATCCCCCACCCAGCAGGGCTTGATAGGGGATATCAAGGTATGCCCCCCGCCCCGGACCAGGCTGGGGGATCTCAGGCTGCGCTCCCTGCCCAGTGCCAGGCCAGTGCGACCCACCTAGTGGGGCTTGACAAGAGTGGAACTGGCTGGGTATGGATCTGGCCTAATGGGGGTGAGGCTGGCCAGGTCTGGGTCTCGCGTGATTTCAAGGCACATGTGGATGTGTGAGGACTTGACTCTGGGTCCCGTGGTGCACCCCATACTCTGACAGGAGAAAGATTTTCATATATGTTTTACTAATTTTCTGTTATTTCTGACACTTCTATTATAGAGAAAGGGCAAATAGCAACATTAAAATATTTCCTCTAATTAATCCCTTTTAATGTGCATGAATTTCATGCACTGGGCCACTAGTTAAATATAAATTGGAAACTTCCTTGCACCTAGCAGACAGACAAAGCATTTTACATAATACTTGTGTTGCAGACAAAACAGGAAATAGGCACTCATACAATACTGCCAGTTTTGGAAACAGTGCAACATTCAGATTGGCTTCTCTGTTAAAAAATACCAAAGTGTTTGTTTGTTTTTAATGCACTTACCTTTTAACACAGCAACTTTAATTCTAGGCATTTATCTGTGGAAATAGGCAACCAAGTGTCGCTGACCCTCCCCTAAGAAAGAAGGGTATTCATTACAATGCTATTTCAGAAAAAAATATCAAAAAGTAGGGATTTTGGCAAAAAAAAAAAAAATGGTGTTTCATACAAAGGCCTACCAGTGCCTACACAGCACTCGTGGAGTGCAAGGCTCTCTTTGTAACATTTTGCATACGTAACCTCATCCTCCCAAGAGACAGGTACCACCAGCACTTCACAGGTGATGAAACTGAAGCTCACTCATCCCAGGTCTTAAAGTTGGCAAATGTGGAGCTGCCCTGCCATTGCCCCAGGTAGTCTGGCCCCACAGGTTCCCCTCTCAGGCACGTGCTCTCCAGCTTCTCTCTGCCGCCATTAAAATAACAAAAGAGATTTGTATTCACTTCATAGAAAAGTGTGCAGACATACTTCAGAGATACTGCGGGCTCCCGTCCAGACCATCACAGTGAAGTGCGTATGGCAGTAGAGTGAGTCATCATCCTTTTGCAGGCAAAGAAAACACAAGACCTATGAGGCACGATAAAGTGAAGCACAGTAAGACCAGGTATGCCTGTATCTGAATGAGAAAAATAGGTATGGAACATTAGCGACAGTGTAGAAACCATTTTTTAAAAGGGGGATTATGTGTATTTACATAAGAACATGTAAAACATATTCCTCAATCAAAAGGTTAGGATTTGGAGCGACTTTTGCTTCTTGCGGTTTCTCTTTATTTTTTAAGTTTTCCACAATGATCGTGTAATTCTTGTAATGCAAAAATTTGAGTGATTCTCCCACTGCCCAAGTCTGCTTTCCCTTCTTCCCTTCTATGGACACTGGGCCCAGGGCCACTCCTTAATCCACATCCTGTACACAAAGCTTCACCCCAGAGTCAACTTCCCAGAGAACCCAACCTTCAAGGTGGGTGCCAGGAGTGGGCCAAGAAAGCAAGCGATGATGGAGGAGCCGACCACTCACCAGCCAGCTGGCCATGACGCCCCCATTCCTGCAGGCAGTTGGAGCACAGACAGCCCCAGATCGAAGGATTAAACCTGCCTGCCGGTGGTGACCCAGGTTGGTGCACAGGAGGAAAGGAGGGCAATAGCGGGTGCTATGTGTTTGGTATTAGAGAAGTATCAGAGAAAGAGTAATTTTCTGACCCTGTTGCGATTCTACAAAAAGAATATGCATTGCTGAGCTAATTGCTGAGAGCAACCAGCAGGCACTTGAAAGCTGAGTGACAAAGCCAGAGGTTTGCCTTGAAGGCAAATGAAGCAGCTTTCCTCGCCTGCAGAGGGAAGGCAGGGAAAGTGGGGGCTCGGGCCAGATCCAGGCCAGTGAAGGTTAAACCTCTTCGTCAAGGCAGGCCTGTTCTACCAAACTCAGGAATTTGATTCAAGAATATGAATCCTGACCATGGAATGGAATGTCTGGACTGATTTCCCCCAAACTCCTGAATTAATTTCCATATTCCTCTAAACCCTCTGAGCCTGGAGAAATGAACCTCCTCTCCCATTAAGATCTAGGACCACTCCTTTGCTTAAAGACAATGCAGAGGCCTCTACCTCACCCCTTCCTACTTGGCCTGACTAGGATTAAGCTTCAACCTCACCCAGCTGCAGACAAGCTGGACATGGTGAGGAAGAAATGGGTTTCCACCTCCACAGGAGCCCCAGGCTTGCCTAGCAGGTACATGCAGGGGACTGGATTCTGAGGGCACATGATCAAGGAGGGTAGAACATAATATGGAATAAGAGGAAGTTTATTCATTTGGGAGTTCGCTTCTGAAATACAGATTTCAATATCTTGGCAAGGACGCCAAGAAATTGAACATATTTGTTTCCTAGATGCATGAAAAAAGCAATGGTACCTCTAAGTGAAAGTGAAATGCCAGAATTACCAGAGCAGATGCTGGAGGAAAGGACTGACAGGCTCCCAGAAGGGGGCCTGCTGGAGTGGGTATGCTGTGCCAGGCCAGAGTACCCACTCATGATTGTGCCTCACAGGAAAGCCCTGAGTACACCCTCAGTGGTTCAGTGGTGCCCCTCCTTGTAGACCACGGATGACGGTGGGAAAGGCAACTATAGAACTAAGTTTACTGATGGTGATAGAGATGATAGGAAACCACCCTACCCCAAAACAGAAGCCAGATGGTGGGGCCCATCAGAAATCAGACGGATCTAATTATCATAATGAGTGGTAGGTTGGAGTCAGCAGGCGGCCTGGCCAACATAGTCATGGAAATAGTTACTAGAACATAGCACTCCCTAGAGGCAAAACACATGGGATTCAACAAAGGCACTCTGCACTTTACCCTCAAAGTAAACCAAAAATGGGTGGTCAAGAGGCTATCCCTTGCCCAGTTACTACACCTAACCTAGGATTCAGACGTGGAATCCAGGGATGAAAGGAGAGGCTGGGTGCCCAGAAGGAAGAGCTTTGCAGAAGAAAATCTACAAATGCCCCCTTATGCATCAAAGCTGCTAGTAAAATCAATTGTCATTAGAAAAAAATGCAAATTAGAACCACAATGAGACACCATTTTATACCTAGTAAAATGACAGTTATCAAAAAGCCTGACATTACGGAATGCTGGCCAAAATAGAGTCAGCATTTGGGGATTTGACTTGAGGATCAAAACTCAATTTTGTCGGCATCAGACATAATCAGAGTATATGGGCACGAATACTGCCCATTCCAAAGGGTTCAGGTTATGACACTTTCTTCCATGGCTATTTTTTTCCATTTATTGAAAATCCTTTAATCCCATCATGAGGATATATAAACTCTGATAACCTTTTGTTTGTAAACTTACTGATTTTTTCCATGCTATTCAAGCTGTTCAGTAACCTACGTTTTTTTGGACTTTATTTTAGCTTTACTGAAATATAAAGAAGACTAGAGGCCCAGTGCACAAAAATTTGTGCACTCAGGGGTCCTTCAGCCTGGCCTGTGTCCTCTCGCAGTCTGGACCCCTCAAGGGATGTCCATCCTTGAGGATCGGGCCTAAGCTAGCAGTCACACATCCCTCTGGCAGCCTGGGAGCACTCAGGGGATGTCCACTTGTCAGCAGGGAACAGGTCTAAGCTGCAGACATTCTTAGTGCTGCTGAGCAGGCAGGAGAGGCTCTCTCCACCACCACTGTGCTAGCAGCTGTCAACCTGGCTTGTGGCTGATCAGAGCTCCCCCTGTGGGAGTCCACCGACCACTAGTGGGCAGCTCCACATTGAGCTTCTGCCCCGTGGTGGTCAGTGTGTGTCATAGTGACCAGTCATTCCCATGCTGTTAGGGTCAATTTGCATAATACCCATATTTCATTATGTAAGACTAGGGGCCCGGTGCACAAAAATTTGTGCACTCGGGGTGGAGGGAGTCCCTCAGCCCGGCCTGTGCCCTCTCACAGTCTGGGACCCCTCAGTGGATGTCCTATGATGGCCCCAGTCTGCCAGGCGCCTTTTGTGTGTCTGTATGTGTGTATGTGTGTGTGTGTCACCACTGGGGACCTGCCCCCAGCCGCATCTGAGGCTCGGAGCAGTCCTCCTGTGTGTGTCTACCTGCTGGGGGCCTGCCCCCAGGCACACCGTGGAGGCTTGGAGCAGGCACCCCCTCTATGATGATCTCTCAGACTCTTGCCCTCCCCTGCATGTTGTTCTCTTTTTTGAGCGTGGCCAGGGCT